>JAMPIV010008020.1:0-177500 GCA_024509875.1 Oreohelix idahoensis | reverse complement strand
ACATACATACATACATACATACATACATACATACATACATACATACATACATACATACATACATACATACATACATACATACATACATACATACATACATACATACATACATACATACATACATACATACATACATACATACATACATACATACATACATACATACATACATACATACATACATACATACATACATACATACATACATACATACATACATACATACATACATACATACATACATACATACATAGAGGGTGTCCTTATGGTCCATGTGCAACTTTAAACCTTAATAACTTTGGATGTAAACATGACACAAGCACACTATAAACAGCATAAAAAAGCATAATTTATGCATTTATTAAATGTATGTGTTCTCAATTCTGAGTTAATATTATTTAGATCCTGTAGGCCTAATTCAGCGCTTCTTAACCTTTTGGAAGCCACGCACCCCTTTACAGCATCTGAAGGAGCCTCGCACCCCTTTACAGCTTCTTAAGAAGCATCGCACCCTAATATCTTCTAGGACGCAAAAATATGTCATAAATGCAAAAAAAAAAAAAAAATAAATAAATAGAAGAAGTAAAAGTATGTTTTAAGAAAATATGATTAACAAAATATGTAAAAGGTTGAATATTTAATTCACGTCAGTCAGTGTTCTATTTTGTACATATGCATTTGTGTTGTGTGTATTATATAGTGTTTATGATGATTCGCTGTCTGAAATACCAGGGATGTCTCACACTCACAGTAGGTGGGTTCCCCCCGCCCCCACCCAGTGGGGTGCCATGGCCCCTGGTAAGAAGCGCGGTTGTAATTGATTGACCGGGTTCGAAACACGGTGGCGTCACGCTCAAGTCTACCCTGCGTAAAGGTATACCTGACTCTGCTCGGGAATTAGGGAAGGAAAAGGCAGCAAGGAAGGGAACTGGTCACCCGACCTCTCGATGCTGGACCTAGTATAGTGAAGTCTCTAACACTGCACTTCCCTATGGCAGTATCTACCTTTTTACCTTTTAACTGATTGAAAATGACGACAGTAAAAGACAAGGCTAACTGTGTGTTGCACAAGCGGACTAAACGATAAATCCAGAAAGAAGGCAGTTACGTGGAACTCTAAACATTTGAACTCTATTGTGTTAAAGCTTGATAAATTTATGTTTTTAAATGCCGTTTACAGTTTGCTTCTGTAATGTGTGCTTCCAGAGTTATTAAAGTTTAAAGTTTCACAAAGATTTTAGGGCCATACTTAATTATATAACTGCCTTATGTTTGATTTTGCTTTTTCGGTAACACAGGCTTTCATCAGTGACAGTACATGTTGGAACTGGGAATTTGAGAGATAGCATTGAACTGGTATATTCGTTTGTCTGTGTTTGTGTGTTCGTGCAGGTGTATGTGCTCAAATTTTACAACTGTGTTGGCTAAATAAATGTGTTATTTATTTTTGTTTAGCCTTGCACGATGACAATGAACTAATCCTATATAAATATATAGTACCGGCGTTGTAGGTGATCAGTTCTCGCAACCACACGCTGTATCTCCTGTTTCCCCTGAGCTCTGTTGCGGATTACCTCCCATGTCACTGTGTCAATTCATTCAACATTCTCTCTCTCTTTCTCGCATTCTCTCTTTCACGCTTTCTCTCTCTCTCTCTCCCTCTCTCTCTCTCTCTCTCGATCTATCTTTCTCTCGCTGTCTCTCCCTCCCCATGTTCCGGTCCCCTCAATCGTTCTTGTTGTTCTTGTCTTTACGTAACAGTCGTACATTAAGCGTGTTCCACCGTGAATGTTAGACGGGCCTGCGCGCCCAATTCTTTACCCTTCGAAAATAAAGTTCGTTCGTTCGTTCGATATACCCTCGTATATATATATATATATATATATATATATATATATATATATATATATATATATATATATATATATATATATATATATATATATATATATATATATATATATATATATCGAGCACAAGAGGTGGGCTTGGAGGAAGTTACACATGAAGACGTAACAGAGATCCTGGGAAGCCATGGAGAGCCTTGTTTAAGTGAGAACTTGGAAGAATCTAAGCCAACGAAAAGAGGTGGATACAGAGAGGAATGAAGACATACAACCTGCAGCATATCCTTTCAGACACGGAGAAACTTGCTGAAAAGTGCTGCCAAACTGACCACAACTGGGAGCGGAGTGCTACAGCAAACGGTGCCTTATGACATCCACGAGCCCTCATTACGAGATGAAAGAAAGGAGGAGGGAATCACGATTGTAAACACTGCATCTTTTCTTTAAAAAAATACGTGAGGAGTCTCAACCGTGCACTTCGTCACAGAACTAAATCCGCAGTATGACGTCATTGTTGTAAGAGTTCACAATATTTTTTAGGCTAATCTAGTTTATTTTATTGTATTTACTTTATTTTTTTTTAAATTACTTCGTATTTTATTTGTTTTTTATTTTATTTTAATTACTTAATTTAATTTACTTTATTTAAGAACTTTGAATGTAATAACATTTTGTTTGCTCGTCAGTTTTTATGTGATGGAACGTAAGTCTTTGACTTCCCATAGACTTATATTATAAAATAAATATAAATACACAGGACACACGCACAAACACATTCACACACACACACACACACACACACACACACACACACACACACACACACACACACACACACACACACAAAGAGGACAAGATTTCCCATCCTACATAATGAGTAACTTATGTATCAAGATGAGAAGATTTACTATGACAAATATAGGACTCAACATGCAGATGGCACGATATGAAGCATGATAATATGAGGGAAGGTCAAAAAGTAATGCCTCCTATTTTTTATGTATGTAAATACTGCATCGGTGTGCAATTTGTAAATTTAGCAGGATTCCTCAAACACTCTTCTGCACTGTATAGCATTACCAACCTGTTTCAGTATTAGGTGGCACCACTGTAACAGTTTAAAAATGGCTGCCAAAGACGTTCGGTTAAAACAACGTTATGTCATAGAATTCCTCAAAGCTGAAGGCGAGACCCCAATTCGCATCCACGAACGTATGAAGAATGTTTATGGAGATTCAACAGTGGATGTTAGCACTGTCCGACATTGGGTACATCGTTGTGACGAAGCTGAAGTAGGTCAATCCTCAATGGCTGACGCAAAGCGGACTGGCCGTCCGTCTACCGCGGTGACTCCACACAACATTCATCGAGTTGATGGCATCATTCGTGGGGACCGTCGGGTAACACTGGATGAACTTTCTTCCATGTTGTCCATTAGTAAAGGCAGTGTCCAGAACATCATTAAAGACCTGGGTTATTCAAAAGTTTGTGCACGGTGGGTACCCAGAATGTTGACAGGCAGACATAAAGAAACAAGGAAAACCATAGCCATCAACCTCCTGCACCGTTACGAAACTGAAGGAGAAGAGTTTTTATCGAATAATGTGACAGGTGATGAGACTTGGGTTCATTTTTTTGAACCAGAATCCAAGAGGCAGTCAATGGAATGGCATCACACAACATCGCCGACAAGAAAGAAGTTCAAAAGTTCACCATCTGTAGGGAAAGTTATGGCCTCCGTGTTTTGGGATGAGAAGGGGGTGATTCTTCTCGACTTCTTGGAACAGGGAAACACGGTGAATGCAGACCGTTACATTGAAACTTTGAAAAAGCTTAGGGGTCGTCTTCGGCGACTTTACCCATTAAAAGATCAGAGAACTGCACTACTGTTGCACGATAATGCCACGCCACACACCGCTAAACGCACCATTGATGCGATTGCAGAATTTGGCTGGACATTATTACCACAACCCCCTTACAGTCCCGATCTTGCACCTTCTGACTTTCATCTGTTTGGACCACTGAAAGAAGATCTTCGCGGACATCACTTTGAGGACACCGAGACCCTTAAACGCGCCGTACGCCAGTGGTTTAGGAAAAAGGACACAAATTTTTACCATGCGGGGATACATGCCCTTGTGAGAAGATGGACAAAAACTGTAACAAATAACGGAGACTACATTGAGAAATAAATTGTTGAAGTTCAGACTTGGGGCTACATTTCAATGTGAATTTTATCTGTTTTCTTGCCTATTGAATGAAATTAAAAATTACGAGGCATTACTTTTTGACCATCCCTCGTACAAAGTAATACATACACACAAGCGACAAAACAAACCATTAAATAAAATCTTCACAATAACAGATGGTCATCAACACGACAGGAGTGAGCATAAGATGTGTTTTTAAAGATTGGTTATTCACTACATGACTTGTTGTTCTTACGTGGTCATACATCTGCTGTGTACATGTTTGTGTTAAATGTTACTTAGTATTGCTACCATCCTCAAAGAGGTAATGAAAGTAACTAGAAGCAGAGGTGTTGAATAAAGATATCTTCTTTTTCAAGTACCATGGGTGGTCGGGTAGGCGATCATGTATCTCCACAATCTCCTGCCTCCACTATTTCCTGTCTGGGAGCCGCGATAGCGCAGTGGTTAGTGCACTAGCTTCCTAGCTCGGTGGTCCATGGTTCGATCCCCAAGTTGAGGTGGGATTTTTTAGACCGCAAACGGCTCCGAGGTCGACCCAGCCTCATGAATTGCGTACCGCAGCAACTCTGGGAAGGTTAAGGCGGCCGGCGTGATGCTGACCACATCATCCCTCGTGTGCCGATGGTAAAGAAAATATGGGCTTAACACAATATTCCCAAAATGCCTCAATGGGCGTGTAACGGGATTCTTTACCATTTACTATGTCCTGTCTCCAATTCTGTTGTTGATCTCTTTCCATACAATGATGTCAGATTGTCCAGTAATTTCTCTTTTGTCGTCCTCCGTATCGTTTTCCTCCAATCTTTCATATAGTCACAATATATTTCAGCTTTCTTCCCTTTATATCATGCCCAAAGAAAATGTACTGCTTCCATCAAACATGAGGAATAAGCTTCCTTTCTGCATTAGCCTCTTTCAGGACACCCTCGTTGTCCTTGTTTGCTGTCCATGGTATTTGTAACATTCTTCTGTAACACCACATCTCTGTAGCCTCTGGAATGAAGGTGTATACATTATGAAAACTGCCGTAACAATTAACTTCAAATTAATAACAAAATAATGTTGTACAATCTCAGGCACGCCACGCCCAAGAGATAAAGGCTACAGCTGTGGCATGTATGGCGCCTAATTACTTTAAACCTGCAAATGAAGGTAACTGAAGTAACTTATTCTGCCATAGATTTAACTTTATTATTATCATAAATTAGCAGTTATATTTTTGGTACGTGTAGAATTATTTCTTGTTCCCTCTAGTGTAACAGTATTTCTGGTGTTTGACTGTGTGTAGCTAAAGTAAAATATATTTGTTGATGTGTTTATTGTTTGTGAGTCAATAGATAAGGTAGTTCCATAACAGATGCAGCCATTGAGGAGTTAAGTGTTAGAGACTTCACTATACTAGGTCCAGCCTAATGAGGCGACCAGTTCCCTTCTTAACTATCTTTGCCGTTCCTAGCTCAAGACCAGAGTTAGGTACCCATTTACAACTGCGTAGATTAGAGCGTGACGCTACCAGGTTTCAATCCCGGAACCCGGTAGCTTTGCGGCGAGAGGCAATCACTCTAACCTCTTAGCCAGTCGAACGCCCCTTTCTAAGTTATGAAATGACCTTGTCAGCGTCCCAAGCAAAGCCTTATTTCTGTAGCCAGGCCATGCGCTGTATTGAGATTGTTAATTAGGTATACATTTTTCATACAGATTCAGTTTTCTTAAGGGCACATTCTTTTTCTCCACTAAGAATTTTCTTCCAGATATATTTTCTACATAAAGAATCCTGCCACAAATAGTTCCTGGGGGTATCTGACAAGACTGAAAGAATAGGACACTGCACCCTCAGGCATGTCGTACAAGGCAACTACTATGAGGTTGTGCATGTGGCTGGCAACCTCATCATGTAAAACAGATTGCCACAAATAGCATGTGAAGGATTGGTGGAAGCTTTCGTAAAGCGACCAGCTGCAACGGTGACTGACAATGATGATGATAAAGAATCTTGAAACTGCCACAATGGTTCTGGCGTCAAACAATTCTTGTAATTGCAGCCTTCCTGGAAAAAGTTTTTTTAAAAGTTGTTTTACAAACTGTTACCTGGACTTTTCTGATGAAATGTTAAATGCTGAATACAATGATGTATTGTAGATAATCTACCTCTAAGTCGCTGCTCTGTGTTAATGTCTGGTACTGTGTGAATGTAGTCGATCCGACCTGGGCCAAATAGCGTTGAAGCTTAATTAGCTCACCAGGCGTGGAGGCGCTAACAGGAAGTCGTGTTGACATGTAAACATTATGTAGCTCTCAAGATATGTAGTACTCGACAGTTTATGTAGGTTGCTTGAGGTGTGGATGGGAAGTAACGCGAATGCTTGATGACTCTTGAAAGGTAGATAATGCACCCACTCGCTCTCATGCAGTAGTCAATAAATTCTGGAACTGCAGTTTCTTTGCAACCATTTATTCACGTTACACACACAGTGACATCGACAACAGTCAAATAAACGAGAATCAGGAATATCACATTAATTGGAAGAATGACTGGCAAATACATCTAACTTCATATAGCTCGAACCATACATCTATTCGGACGTTATCGACAACAGTCAGTCCTTTCAATAATAGTTCATACTGTAATACAGGTACCACTGACTCAGCGCGTCAGGTACTCTAAACAACCCCCTTTTACAACAGGCGAGTCTCCACTTGCACAAGTAACAATAATAATGCTGTAATTCATCTGGTAAAGCACTCCAGATGCATCTTCTTCTGCACGAAGATATCGGCCGAAATATCGGGCCTCTATATGTAAACAAAGGTATGTCTCTCATGAGCATGTATCATCATCCATGCCAAAGTTACCGCCAACATGCGGGTTTCACAATAATATATCTTTATCCTGCTGGGCTTCTGTAATAATAAGACGAATAGTCTTAGATGGCTCCATCGAGCATAACAAATACATTCTGCATCTCAACGGTCTGTGAGTTCTCCTCACGGATAGGTTGACTCAAAAATGTTCTGCATACAATGCGGAAACAAAAGTGTAATGATAAGGTTACTTTTACCTTAGACAGAATCCTTATAATACACTACACAACTGTCGTCATCCTGACGAACAAAATAACACAGGGGAGAATCATAAACGACATACAGCAAGAACCCAGGCCGTCTCTCCTCACGGAAGTCCCGCACGTCGCCCCCAGAGACCTGCGCATGCCTAGACAACATACCTCAGCACCGCTGACCCCTGACCTAAGACAGGTCAACACAAATAAATGAAAGAAAGGGAAGATAACCCTTAAACAACCTGTCACAGAAGTTATTAAACAGTTCCCTAACTTAGAACATAAAAAAAGTATTAAATAGGTTTACATCTTATGAACCCGTCAGAAATGACAGCAACAGTTTACCGCACCCTCCGGATAAAAAAAATGAAATTTTTTTTTTTTAAATACATCAATGAGCAAAATATAACAAGCTCATAACGCATGAATGATGCGCCGATGAAAGCATCAACATAAAATAATGCCTTAATGTCAGACTCAATTGACACACGATAGAGCGACTAGTGAGAACCAAAAAATCATCTCACCATAAAAACGAAAACATATCCGGAAGGTACTATCGCAAACCCCTTAGTTGCTGGCAATGCTAACAAATATCACATACATATCAAAAATGCAATATTATAGCAATGGCGAATGACAACATCTAGAGACGTCATATCCACATACCAATTTCGACGTATAAATGCCATCTAAATATTATTATCTAATGGATGGACATAACCAATTAATTTACCATTCTAATGTGAAAACAAACATGCCAATATATTATGATATTAAAGAAATGTCATAAGTCTAAAAGTGTAATCAGGCAATGTAGGGCACAAGACTTAAGTGGACTCATGTGGGCATCTAGACAATATGTCTGCCATCACATTATCTGAACCACGGATAGCTCGAACCGAGAAATGAAACGGTTGAAGAGCAATAGCATATCGAGTAGCTCTCGAGCTCTTCAAATCCTTATTCTGAATAGCTGTAAGAGCTTTTTGGTCGGTTTCCACAATGGAATGCGCGCCAAGAAGGAATCTTTGTAGCTTAAGAATGGACCAAACCATAGCTAACAATTCACGGTCTAGAACCGAATAGTTCCTTTCTGCCGCATTCAATTTCCTAGAGATATACATCACACGATGCAGAGTTCCTGAATACTCCTGCATAAGTGCCGCCCCGATCCCAGTGGAAGAGGCATCACTACGAAGAACAAAAGTCTTATCAGTCATAAGTAGCTTTAAGATAGGAGGGGATGAGAACAAATTCTTAATCTGATCCAATGAAGATTGGCATTCTTGGGACCAGCGCACCATATTAGGAGACCCTTTTTTCAATAGAGTTGAAAGAGGTGCCATAATAGAGGATAGATTCTGTATGAATCTTCCATAAAAATGTATTAACCCCAAAAGACTACGTACTTGCTTTTTTGTCTTAGGAACAGAGATATGTAATATCTTAGAAACGTTTTGATCCTCTGTCTTCAAGAGACCTTGACCAACACGATGACCTAGGAAAGAAATTTCCTTAAACCCAACAAAGGCTTTAGAGGGTTTTGCAGTCAAATTATGCTCGCGTAGAGTAGACAGTAATTCCTGTAAACCCAAATAGTGATCTTTCCACGTATTACTGAAAAGATAGATGTCGTCTAAGTAAGCGATGACATCTGAACGATCTGAAAGAATTCGACGCATCATGCGTACGAAAGTAGCTGGAGCGTTCATAAGTCCGAAAAGCATAAAATTCCACTGAAACAAACCCCTAGGTGTTGAGAAAGCAGTGAGAGGTTTGGCGCGTTCAGTTAACGGAACTTGCCAATAACTTTTCGACAAGTCGAGTTTACTAAAGAATCGAGAGTTAGAAAGTCTAATAAGTAGTGTTGCGTACATATTTTTATATGTCGCACAGATTACAGTTGATACGATTACAAATGAAAATGTAACTATCTGTTTGATAAAAGGATATTTATTTATGAACTTACAACTTTTAAGAAAGGGGAATAACTCAGAATAGTAAATGTGTATTTTATTCTTTGAGTGATCGGTTCCTGTTTTGTTTCCGTGGATTGAACAAGCGGAGGAATCTAGATTTTATATTATAGCTGGAAACAGATTGTTCTCGCTTAAGGTTTTGCAGGAATATTGAAAGTCCGAATCTAGGTTTACTGTTTGTCTGTTTGAGACGATTCCGTCTTATATCATGTTATCTTTGTGTGTCTGGGCTGGATTATTTGTTCTTACACTCTGAGCGGATGAAGATAAGAGAGTGTGTTCTTCGGTTATGGAGTCTGGCGGGACGCCAATGTCGAGCGGTCCAAAGTTTTGTGATCTCAAGTTATCATGGGGAAGAAGATTGTGTCTTCTAGGACTGTTTTAGTCTATGTGTTCCCCAGTATTGTTTCTATTACGCCAGAAAAGTGTTTTTGTGCTTGCTATTGATTCTTGGCCAAGGTAAACGTACTTTTACTGACTTCGTTCCTAGGCTTACGATGGGTTATGTTTAGGCCTACATGAATCTACTTATGTTCAGATGTCAGAACGACATATCGTTTAGCAGCACTAAGAATGTTTCTACACAGCAATTATGAGGACAGATAATGCTGATATTGGTGGAAACTTTGATATCCTTATGAAGTGAATCTTTCTAGAAGTTTTGTCATCTCACCGTTGTGTGAGCGATGTTAAGGACCAAGGAAGCCATCTTGGAATCCGAATTATTGTCAATCATTCATCAGAGAACAGGGTTGTCCCTTACTACCCGATAATGATCCAGAGATCACAGTTATGAAAGAAAGATCTATTATGGGAGATTTAGCATTTACTCCGAAGATATGTGCTGAATGCTATTTGAAAGAATCTACGCTAGAGTACAAGCTACACTCATGCTAAGAGAGATTCTGTACAAGAGTCACTATGAACATTATGTATAAACTGACGTGATCTGTCAGTACAACCTGATATATATATATATAGATGTGGACTAACTATAGAACTCTGAATGCTTGTCTACAAATGTTCCAGTATGAGGTTATCCAGCATGTATGCTAACTTAAGATGATACACCATTGATCAACAACTTGCTGTTTATGGTGAACATGCATTCCTATTCCTAACGACTGTTGCCACCGTGCTCATTGTCTATACTACATCCCAGTCGGGGCTACGACGGTTACTCAACACCAGTAGGCCATCATATCTTTACAGTGATGTGCCAGCTTCCTGGGTCAACCTGCACAGTGGACATATTTGAGAAGTCAGCTACTGAGACCAGACCATTCCTTGGGGCCTGTTACGACACACGTAAACACCAGCAATACAACTTTACAGTCGATGTCAGCGCGACCTGTCCTATCGAGGTATACAGTAACTAGGTCAGCGTTTGTTGACATTTTTTGTTGATGGACATTTGCCATAGAACAGACAGCGTTACACAGCAAGTTTGTTTGGAACAGACAGCATTACATATCAGAGTTGGAACATATATTTGACAGTGTTTGCAAAATGTACAGTGCAACTGAAGCGAGAAGTCTTACTTGTGATTCTGAGGAACTGTAAACAGTGGATTCTCCTGCACTGCCATAGTTTGTGTTGAACTTTTATGATTTAGGCCAGATTTGATTATTTAATAAAGTACCATAGTACTGTAGCATTATTGCGTATAACTGTGCCTTCTTCGCAACACATTCTATCTGCAACACATTACATTACATTACATTATATTATAAATATTTATGCTATATGTACATTTATGTTTACATGTTTATATGTGATATTTGTTTGTATTTTGCGGGTTGTTGTTTCGGTTGGGCGGAGTCTCCCTTAGATCATACCACGTGATAGAGGTCGTCTCTGGTGAGCGTTTTCTATAGGGTGAGCAAATTTCCGATACTGGAATTTGCAAAGCGACTGCTGTTGCTATTTTTTTTTTTTGGTTAGTTGTGACGATATGGTCAGTGTTGTTTTCGGAAGTTTCTTCACATTCTTTAGTTTTGTTTTGATTTGTTTGTAATTTGTTGGTCTACCCTTTGCTATCTTTCAGTTTCATACAACATTTATATTTATATACTGTGGCGTTATTTGTATTTGTTATCCTCTTGCGGTTTATTTTTTATTATTTTTTCCATTTGATTTATTTGATTTCCGCAAATGTTTTCATGTTGTCTTGTATAATTGTTTTTTATGTTCTTGATCGACATACACTATTTAAAATATAGTTGATCATATGGATTTATGTGAAAGAATCAACTGATGATTAATGTTGATTAGATAAGACACTATTTCTTGTGCATTGCACTTATGTTATAGAGTGTTGCAGCAATTTATAATTGTTATTTTTCAAAGAAATATACAAGACCTTGATAAGGCTTGTCTCACACAGACATTGTGATTGTGTGCTGATTAATACAGTGATTGAGAACTTTTTGCTATATTACCTTGAAATATATTTTATTATTATTGTTTCAAGTGAGTAGTATCATTGTCAGACATCATGTCTACATTAGAATACTTTATTGCACAAGGGAGATCCCTTGATAAGACTGGTACAGACTTAGAACAATGGGCAGTTGCTCAATATGACAAAGCATTAGCTGCTGAAGAGAGAAAAGCTCTGGCTGAAGAGAGAAAAAGATTAGAAAGAGAATTTGAACAAAAGAAATTGCAGATACAGACTGAGGAAAAAAGATTCCAGATGGAAATGGAAAAAAGAAAAAAGAAAAGATGAGGCTGCTGCGGCTGCTGAAGAGAAAAAAGCAATGAGAGAACATGAACACCAAAAAGAACTTTTAGCATTTGAGTTAGAAAAGTTAAAATTAACAAACATAAGTAATGTTAATCAAGCATCTGGTGGTAATGGTAAACCCTTTACTTACAAGGTCAAGGTACCAGCGTTCAATCCTTCCAGCGATGACATAACATTCTGGTTTAATAGATTTGAACGCTCTTGTCGAGCCCATAATGTGGACAAATCACAATATGCTAACCAGTTGTCAGAAAATTTGAAAGGTGATTCTCTGACTAGTTTAAGTTTGGTTGAAGAGGCTGACAAGGATAATTATGATGTTATTAGGGCAGCCTTATTAAAGAAGTACCAGTTGTCTGAGGAAGGTTACCGGAATTTGTTTAAGACAATGGTTCCTGAGGCAGGTGTAGAATTCTCAGAATTCATTGCAAGGACACGTCTTACATTTGATCGTTGGATTGAGTTGTCCAAAACAGAAAAGACATATGAAGCCCTTATGGACTTGATACTCAGAGATAAGATTATGTCAAGTATAAATAAACCATTCCTTGAATTCTTACATGAGCGTAAACCCAAGACACTAAAAGAAATGGAACAGTATTGTACCCAATACGTCACTGCACATCCAGACGTAGCTATTAGCAATACTAAGGTTAGGGAAGGTATGCCAGTTGCTTCAGCAACACCATACAACCCTAATCACTCACGCAGATTCCAAGAACCTCAAAATAGGTTTAATAAAAAAGGTAGCCATAACGGTTATCAGAACCAAGGTAACCAATCATTTCAGGGTTCTTCTTCGAATACCTGGAGACGAGCCGACAGCCCTCGATTCAGAGGTGGTCATAATTATAGAAACTTTCGCAAAGGAAGTCATTATAGAAATTATCCAAGTTTTCCCTCATGGAGACAACAAGATCATAATTACAGAGATACTCATTATAATGAATATGATAATAGTAACCAAAGGAACTATGACTCAAACCCAAGTAGGGGTTATAACAGTGGAAACAAGGATAATTACAGAGGCAATAATAACAGAGGTAGAGCACAATACAAAAAACATAAATCTCATTACCAGGCGAACTCTGCTCAGCAAGAGTCCCACGAATCCTATAAACAAAATAAAGATAATGATGACTCTAATAATATGGCATGTGCCGCTTTTGATTTTGGGAGGGCATCTCAGTGCCCCCAATGCAAAACATTATTTGAGCCAACCACAGTGTCTACTTTAAGCTGTGGCCATCCTCTTCCCGCTCTTCCTGCGTCAATCGCGCATGATGGAAGAGGTTCTCTAGTCTTACACAAAGGTTTAGTAAATGACAATCCAGTCTCAGTACTTTTTGATTCTGGATGCACAACAATTGGTGTTAGGCAGTCACTAATAGATCCTTCTCATGCTACAGGCAAAGTAGTCAAATGCGTAACATTTGGCGGCACCATAGAGAAATACTCTACCGCTATCATTAGGATTGCTACTCCTTTCTTCACAGGAGATGTACACGCATGTCTTTTGCCGAATCCGATCGCTGATCTTATCATCGGTCGCATTCACGGAGTAAAAGAATGCACTTCGCAACAAATTTCCGTTTGGGAAAAGCAAAATATGCAAACTGCTAATGTTGTAGTCACTAGAGCTCAAGCTCTCAATATGCCTGAAACTTCATCTACTGAAGATATTGAAGTGCATAACCAAGATGATCCCTTGGTAATTTCTCGTGACTCGTTTATAAAACAACAAGAAGAGGATCCGACTCTTAAGAAATTCTTCACTCTTGTAACAAAAGGTGATCCGAATAGAGATACCAAGCGTAAATCTTGGATTACAATGAAGAATGGTGTACTTGTACGTATGGTGCAAGACTCTACTAATTCAAGTCATTCTCAGATTCTTGTACCCAAGAAATTGAGAGTTAAAATTTTACAACATGCACACGACTCTCAGTGTGCTGGACACATGGGTTTTTCCCGTACAAAGTCAAGAGTTCTTGCGGCTTTCTTTTGGCCTTTCGTGAATAAGAACATACGGATCTATTGTCGATCTTGTAAAGTATGTCAAGAAGTTAAATCCAAAGGTCCTCGTCATGCTGCGCCCATTCAGGCTGCAGACATTCCTATTCGGCCATTTCAGAAAATGGCGATAGACATCATTGGTCCATTTAAGATCAAATCTGCTAGAGGACATCAATTTATCTTAACGTGTGTGGACATGTGCACACGTTGGCCAGAGGCTATCCCTCTGAAGAGCATTACTACTGCTGACATTGCAGATGCTCTTTGGCTTATATTTTCTCGCCTGGGATTCCCCGGAGAAATATTATCAGATCATGGCACCCAACTAATATCGGATACCATGTCTCAAGTAATGTCTACTCTACAGATAGAGAGATCTTTGAGTAGCATCTATCATCCTATGTCCAATGGGATGGTAGAACGGCTAAATAGAACACTTAAGAACTTATTAGGAAAGATAACTGAGGATCATCCTCAAGATTGGGACAGGGTTCTACCCGCGGCCCTCTTCGCTTACAGGGAGGTCCCCAATGAACATACAGGATTTTCTCCTTTTGAACTTGTCTTTGGCGCGCGACCGCGCGGCCCTATGTCTTTGCTTCATGATCTCATAACAGCGGACAATATTGACGATGACACAAAATCCTCTTACAAATATGTCATCACGCTGAGAGAAAAAATTATCGAAGCATGCAAATTAGCAACGTCCTCTTCTGAATTTGCTAAACAGAAGGCAAGGCAATTTGCTAATAAGAAAAGAACTTTACGACAACTTTGTCCTGGTGACAAAGCATTTGTTTTGCTACCTTGTAGGGAAAATAGACTCCTTATTTCTTGGAAAGGTCCGTACGATATAATATCGAAAATTTCAGATGTTGACTATATTGTCGATATTAACGGGAAGCATAAAACCTTCCACATCAATATGCTTACGGAATTCCATAAACGTCCTGACTATTTACAGCCTATTTTCCAGGCAACGGACGATTCTCCAGTTCAACATGGTCAGTACTCATCACTGTCCGTTATACAGGATGAGGAAACAAGTTTTTCGGATGTTAATCTTCCGCTTCCAATGATCCCACTTCATTCTAGTGAATCATGGAAAGACGTTACTGTTTCTCCTGATTTGTCTCTAGGAGAACAGCGACAGGTTTCGGCTATGTTACAAACATTTCAGGATGTCCTCACTGACATCCCTGGGCAAACTCATGTCATTGAGCATGACATTATTCTAACTGAACATACTCCTATTAGGGTTAGACCTTACCCTATCCCTATACATTTTCAAGCACAGGTTGAAAAGGAGTTAGATGAAATGATAGATTTACAAATAATCGAACCATCCACTTCTGCTTATTCTTCGCCGATGGTTATTGTTCGAAAAAAAGACAATAACATACGTCTTTGCGTTGACTATCGCAAATTGAATCAAGTGACAAAGTTTGATGCTGAACCTATGCCTTTACTAGAAGAGCTACTTACTCGACTTTCTAAATCTCATTTTTTCACTAAACTTGATTTCTCTAAAGGATATTGGCAAGTTCCATTATCCGAACGCGCCAAACCTCTTACCGCTTTTTCTACTCCTAGAGGCCTTTTCCAATGGAATTTTATGCCTTTCGGCCTTATGAACGCACCAGCTACATTCGTACGCATGATGCGTCGAATCCTATCGTATCGGTCAGATGTCATTGCTTATCTAGACGACATCTGTCTTTTTAGCGATACTTGGGAAAATCACTATTCAGGGTTAGTTGAATTGTTATCAACTCTACGCGAGCATAACCTGACAGCAAAACCATCGAAAGCTTGCATTGGTTTTAGCGAAATTGCTTTCCTAGGCCATCGAGTAGGTCATGGTTTCCTGAAGACAGAGGACCATAATATCATTAAAATACTTAACATCTCTATCCCTAAGACTAAAAAGCAAGTGCGAAGTCTTTTAGGTCTCATACAATTTTATGGACGATTCATTCCGAATCTGTCCTCTATCATGGCACCTCTTTCGACACTACTAAAGAAAGGGTCGCCTAATATGGTTCACTGGTCTCAGGAATGCCAATTATCACTAGATAAGATCAAAACTATGTTTCAACACCACCTATTTTAGTGTTACCTACTACAGATAAGACATTTGTTCTTCGTAGTGACGCTTCATCCACTGGGATTGGAGCGGCACTAATGCAAGAGTACTCTGGAACTCTGCATCCTGTAATGTACATATCCAGAAAACTTAATGCTGCAGAAAGGAATTACTCGGTTTTAGACCGGGAATTATTGGCGATGGTTTGGTCAATTCTCAAACTTCAAAGATTCCTTCTTGGTGCACATTTCATAGTGGAAACTGACCAGAAAGCTCTTACTGCTATCCAAAGTAAGAACTTGAAGAGCTCGAGATCAACTCGATACGCGATCGCTCTTCAACCTTTTCATTTTTTCGGTACGAGCTATCCGTGGTTCAGAAAATGTGATGGCGGACATTCTGTCGAGATGCCCACATGATGCCACTTAACTGTTAAATATTGGACTTTCCTAACATGTATAACTTTACATCAGTTATTCTTTTTCTTCTATATCAAAATGTGTACACATTTGTAATATATGATTTGGTGATTGTATAAATACTTAGCGGTTCACTTATTTTGATTCACTGCTAATTCTTTGATGATGTTTCTTTTGCCAATCGTGAACTTATGATACCTAATATGAAATGATTATTGAAATTATTGTATACATTGTGTCATTGCCAATATGGTAGTAGGCATTGGTGGCAACTCCCTGGAAATGTTTACACTTAGAGAAATAATTTCTCTAAGTTGTTGAGATATATATTCTCATTCTTTGCCTTAATCTGGCTTGATAAATTCTTGATACTTCTCATCTGCGCATCATATGTGCGTTGGGGGGCCTATTTTATGTGGCTCTCAGAGAAAAAAACAAACATATTTTTATATGTCGCACAGATTACAGTTGATACGATTACAAATGAAAATGTAACTATCTGTTTGATAAAAGGATATTTATTTATGAACTTACAACTTTTAAGAAAGGGGAATAACTCAGAATAGTAAATGTGTATTTTATTCTTTGAGTGATCGGTTCCTGTTTTGTTTCCGTGGATTGAACAAGCGGAGGAATCTAGATTTTATATTATAGCTGGAAACAGATTGTTCTCGCTTAAGGTTTTGCAGGAATATTGAAAGTCCGAATCTAGGTTTACTGTTTGTCTGTTTGAGACGATTCCGTCTTATATCATGTTATCTTTGTGTGTCTGGGCTGGATTATTTGTTCTTACACTCTGAGCGGATGAAGATAAGAGAGTGTGTTCTTCGGTTATGGAGTCTGGCGGGACGCCAATGTCGAGCGGTCCAAAGTTTTGTGATCTCAAGTTATCATGGGGAAGAAGATTGTGTCTTCTAGGACTGTTTTAGTCTATGTGTTCCCCAGTATTGTTTCTATTACGCCAGAAAAGTGTTTTTTTGTGCTTGCTATTGATTCTTGGCCAAGGTAAACGTACTTTTACTGACTTCGTTCCTAGGCTTACGATGGGTTATGTTTAGGCCTACATGAATCTACTTATGTTCAGATGTCAGAACGACATATCGTTTAGCAGCACTAAGAATGTTTCTACACAGCAATTATGAGGACAGATAATGCTGATATTGGTGGAAACTTTGATATCCTTATGAAGTGAATCTTTCTAGAAGTTTTGTCATCTCACCGTTGTGTGAGCGATGTTAAGGACCAAGGAAGCCATCTTGGAATCCGAATTATTGTCAATCATTCATCAGAGAACAGGGTTGTCCCTTACTACCCGATAATGATCCAGAGATCACAGTTATGAAAGAAAGATCTATTATGGGAGATTTAGCATTTACTCCGAAGATATGTGCTGAATGCTATTTGAAAGAATCTACGCTAGAGTACAAGCTACACTCATGCTAAGAGAGATTCTGTACAAGAGTCACTATGAACATTATGTTTAAACTGACGTGATCTGTCAGTACAACCTGATATATATATATATATATATATAGATGTGGACTAACTATAGAACTCTGAATGCTTGTCTACAAATGTTCCAGAATGAGGTTATCCAGCATGTATGCTAACTTAAGATGATACACCATTGATCAACACCATGCTGTTTATGTCGTCATGTGTTCCTGTAACCATACACGTACTGTTCCAGTGTGCGTCTCATTAAATATTACAAAAAGACCACAGTAGTTCCAGTAATCCTTGACTTCTACATGTGAGAGTATGAATATATTGTTACCAAGTTGTCAACTCTTCAGAACCATTCTACCATTCGCGTACAATGTACTCTCACTTCAATGTTTACACTACCCTGTGTAGGTCGAGTTGACCTGTGTCTGTCTTCACGGTGACAGCACCTCTTTGAATACAACAGTACTACCAGCCATCATACTTTACAGTGAGGTTCTATACACCACACTCGATTCTTTACAGTGGAGTCGCAAACAACAGAACTTTACAGTGGTGTACTACAGGTGTAGTAAAAGAAATAACTTCTTTACACTGGTGGCCGTATAACGTCTTTACAAGTAGCTCTTCTAATAAAGGCATAGGTTCAGCATCGAACTTCGTAACTTGGTTCAATTTGCGATAATTGACGCAAAGACGTATGTTATTGTCTTTCTTTCGAACAATAACCATCGACGAAGAGTATGCTGAAGTGGATGGTTCAATTATTTTCAATTGAATCATTTCATCCAACTCTTTCTCGACCTGTGTTTGAAAATGAATAGGTATAGGGTATGGTCTTACTCTGATCGGATTATGATCAGTCAGTATGATGTCATGTTTAATGACATGTATGTGTCCAGGAATGTCGGTATGGACATCCTGAAATGATTGTAGCAAAGAAGATACTTGTTGCTGTTTATCCATAGACAAATTAGGAGAAACAGTAACGTTTTCCCATGATTCCATAGAATGAAGTGGAATCACTGGAAGAGGAAGATTAACATCCGAAAAAGTAGTTTCCTCATCCTGTATAACTGACAAGAATGAGTAATGTCCCTGTGGGACTGGAGAATCGTCCGTTGCCTGGAAAATAGGCTGCAAATAGTCTAGTCGCTCATGGAATTCCGTAAGCATATTTAAATGGAAGGTTTTATGCCTTCCATCAATATCGACAATATAGTCGACATCGGAAATTTTCGAGACTATTGCATATGGACCTTTCCATGCAATGAGAAGTCTGTTCTCCCTAGAAGGAAGTAACACAAAAGCTTTGTCTCCCAGACAAAGTTGACGTAATCGTCTCTTCTTATTAGCGAATTGCCTTGCCTTTTCTTTGGCAAATTCGGAAGATGAAGTTGCTAGCTTGCATGCTTCGATAATCTTATGCCTGAGAGCAATGACATACTCATATGAAGATTGTGTGTCATTGTCAATATTATCGGCAGTTATCAAATCGTGTAGCAAGGACATAGGGCCGTGAGGTGGCGCGCCAAACACAAGTTCAAAAGGAGAAAAGCCTGTATGCTCGTTGGGGACCTCTCTATAGACAAAGAGAGCCGCGGGTAAAACCCTGTCCCAATCCTGAGGATGATCCTCGGTAATCTTACCAAGTAAGTTCTTAAGTGTTCTATTAAGACGTTTAACTAACCCATTAGACATTGGGTGATAAATACTACTGAGAGACCTTTTAATATCTAGGATAGACATCACCTGCGACATAGTGTCTGATATCAATTGGGTACCATGGTCTGACAATATTTCTCTGGGAAAACCCAAACGAGAAAATATAAGCCAAAGAGCGTCTGCAATATCGGCAGTAGATATGCTCTTTAGAGGTATAGCCTCTGGCCAACGAGTGCACAATTCAACGCATGTTGGAATGAATTGATGTCCTCTGGCTGACTTAATCTTAAAAGGGCCAATAATATCTATTGCCATCTTTTGAAACGGCCGAATAGGAATGTCTGCAGCCTGAATAGGTGCAGCATGTCGTGGACCTCTAGACTTGACTTCTTGACAAATCTTGCAAGACCGGCAATAAATTCGTATGTCTTTGTTTACGAATGGCCAAAAGAAAGCCGCCAGAACTCTCGACTTAGTGCGAGAAAAACCCATGTGTCCAGCACACTGAGAATCGTGTGCATGTTGAAGAATTAAGGCTCTCATACTTTTGGGCACGAGAATCTGAGAATGCATAGACGTGTCTGAGTGTTGTACCATACGCACTAGTATACCATTCTTCATAGTGATATACGATTTGCGATTTGTATTCTTATTCGGATCACCGTTTTTAGCGAGAAGAAAGTATTTATTTAGAGAAGAGTCTTCTCCTAGCAGTTTCACAAACGAGTCATGCGAAATCACCAAGTGATCATCTTGGCTACAAACTTCCTTACCATCAGTAGAAGAAGTTGAAGGAATAAGAGCTTGTGCTCTTGTTACAACTGCATTGGCTGATCGGATATTATTTTCTTCCCAAGCAGCAATTTGCTGCGGGGTACATTCCTTAACCCCGTGAATACGACCGATTATAAGATCCGCAATAGGATTAGGTAAAAGACACGCGTGAACATCTCCCGTAAAGAAGGGAGTAGCCATGTGAATAATAGCAGTAGGATACTTCTCCAAAGTGCCACCAAATGTCACACATTTGACAACTTTTCCTGTGGCACAGCAAGGATCTATCAGAGACTGCCTAACACCGATAGTGGTGCATCCAGAATAAAAAAGTACTGAGACTGGATTATCATTCACCAGACCTTTATGTAAGATGAGAGATCCTCTCCCGTCATGCGCAGCTGTAGCAGGAAGTGCGGGAAGAGGATGACCACAAATTAAGGTCGATACAGTAGAAGGCTCGAACAATGTTGAGCATTGGGGGCATTCGGCTTCTCTCCCAAAGTCGAAAGCAGAACCAGTAATAGCATTAGAGCTCCTACTATCGTTTACTTGACCACAGGCTTCCTGAGACTCATGTTGTGTAGAGTTTGCCTGTTGATAATATTTTCTTTTGTTATGTCTAGGTCTGCCGCGATTATCATTTCCCCTGTAATTGTCATTATATTGCCTACTGTAATCATTATTCTGGTTTAAATCACCGTTTCCATAACCACCATCGTAATATTCATGACGGCGAGGATAATTATAAAGCTCGGATAGTTTTTATTGTGATAACCTTTGCGAAAGTGTCTATAATTATTAGCCCCAAAATTACGAGGACTATCAGCTCGTCTCCAGTTCTTTGAAGAAGGACCATTATATGATGGATTACTTTGATTCTGAGTGTAATTCTGATTACTTCTCTTATTGAAATTTTGTTGAGCACCTTTAAATTTACGATTGAAATTAGGGCCATATGGTGTTGCTGAAGCAACTGGCAACCCTTCTTTCACTTTAGAATTACTAACCGTAGCATGGGGATGCGCAGTGACGTACTGGCAACAGTATTCCTCCATGTCTTTTATGTTTTTAGGTTTACGCTCATGAAGAAAAGCAAGAAAAGATTCGTTGACAGATGACATAACTTTGTCTCGAAGTAATAAGTCCATTAGGCCTTCATATGTTTTCTCAGCTTTAGACAGCTCAATCCAACGCGGGAATGTAAGACGTACCTTCGTAATAAAGTCAGAGAAACTTACTCCATTTTCTGGCAACATTGTCTTAAAACGAAGACGATAATCTTCTTCTTTTAGTTGATATCGTTTAAGCAATGCTGCTCTGACAACATCATAGTTAGTCCTGTCATGTTCCTCTATTGCCATAAGAGTAGTTACTGGTTCACCTGTAAAAAATTGCATCAGTTCTTTGGCATAATGCTCCTTTTTTATCTTATGCGTATCGCATAAAAATTGAAATCTATCCAGGTAATCCGTTCTATCGTCCTTTAGAGGATTGAAATGAGGTAATTTAAGCTTATTAGCAACCTCCTTTGTCGTACTCAAAGTTGCTTGAGAAGCACCCATATTCGTCAATTTTAATTTCTCTAACTCCAAAGTTAAGAGTTTCTCATGTTCCATTCTCTGTTTCTCTCTTCTTTCCTCGGCTTCTCTGTCTAATCTTTTATTTTCAGCCTCCATTTGTAGCTGGATTTTTCTCTCTTCAGCAGCAGCTTGAAGTTTCCTCTCTTCGAATTGCTGTTTTCTCTCCTGAGCTTCTGCTTCCCTGTTTTGTTGTTCCATTTCCATCTAGATATTCCTTTCATCTGCCTACATCTGCAATCTTAAATTCTCAGCATCTATCTTCTTTTGTTCAGCTTCTCTGTCCAATCTTTTATTTTCCTCTTTTTGTCTCTTTTCTTCAGACTTCAGTGCTTTGGTAAAGAGAGCAGTCGAGTATTCTTCTAATTCTTTACCAGACTTACCAAGGGATTTCCCTTGTCCAATAAAGAAGTTTAGTGTAGACATTCTGTCTAATGAGATCAATAATCAGTAAGCTGAAATAATAAAGTATATGATCCCAACCTCAATGGGAGACAATTCTGAAATACTTGACTTGTATAATCACCTCGCTATATTTTAATCTCTGTGAGAGACAAGTCTTAGTCAAAGACCTTGTATATATTCCTTGTTTCTGTATAATAATATCACCAATAACAATAATCCCTGACCAAGTATATAAGTATAGACTGTGTATGACAAAAATATATATAATATCAGTTAACAAAGACAAGCATATAAACAAACGAAAACATTTGCAGAAGTCAAAAAATTATAAGGCGAAACTAAGGAAAAAATAATCACAAAGCATGTGATGATAACTGCGATACGTAAACAAAACAAATGACACCACAGTGTATAAACATAAGGGTGTATAGAAATAAACAATAGAAAAGAGTAGGCAGACAAATACAAACAAATCAAATCAAAACTAAAGAACAGAGAAAATATGACAACAACAACGAAAAGGTACACTTCGTCACAACTAAACGTAAATAGCAACAAATGTCGCTTGCAAGTTCCACAAAGGAAAATTTGCACGGTCCCTAAAGAACACTGTTATAGGACCTCTGTCACGTGGTATATCCTATAACAGACGCCGCCCAACCAAGAAACCCGCATAAACACACACCAAAGAACATGTAACATAAAGCAAAATTAGTCAACAATGTTGTACAATAATTAACAGCAATGGGATGAAGCTCCACCGTTTAAAGTACAGTGATGACTTGTCAACAACAGCTGAACTGGATGTAAATTTTGAGTCGTAATCGTTCACCATGATGGACATCGTCTAGTATCAAACTGTTGAAGGTGTGTTGTACAGTATAAATCTTGTCCAGTTTCCAATGTGTGTAATCATCTAATGTCAATTCCTCGATAGTCAAATGTGCAGTAGAAATGTTAGTCCATTGTGCAGCTTAGACCCACAGATCTGGCCTACCAGAAATGTTACCTGGACTTTTCTGATAAAATGTTAAATGCTGAATACAATGATGTATTGTAGATAATCTACCTCTAAGTCGCTGCTCTGTGTTAATGTCTGGTACTGTGTGAATGTAGTCGATCCGACCTGGGTCAAATAGCGTTGAAGCATAATTAGCTCACCAGGCGTGGAGGCGCTAACAGGAAGTCGTGTTGACATGTAAACATTATGTACTCCAGATGCATCTTCTTCTGCACGAAGATATCGGCCGAAATATCGGGCCTCTATATTTACATATACAAATGTATGTCTCTCATGAGCATGTATCATCATCCATGCCAAAGTTACCGCCAACATGCGGGTTTCACAATAATATATCTTTATCCTGCTGGGCTTCTGTAATAATAAGACGAATAGTCTTAGATGGCTCCATCGAGCATAACAAATAAATTCTGCATATCAACGGTCTGTGAGTTCTCCTCACGGATAGGTTGACTCAAAAATGTTCTGCATACAATGCGGAAACAAAAGTGTAATGATAAGGTTACTTTTACCTTAGACAGAATCCTTATAATACACTACACAACTGTCGTCATCCTGACGAACAAAATAACACAGGGGAGAATCATAAACGACATACAGCAAGCTTTCCTTCCCAAAGGTAATGCAGAGAGAACAATGGACATCTTGTCCAAACAGAACCCAGGCCGTCTCTCCTCACGGAAGTCCCGCACTTCGCCCCCAGAGACTTGCGCATGCCTAGACAACATACCTCAGCACCGCTGACCCCTGACCTAAGACAAGTCAACACAAATAAATGAAAGAAAGGGAAGATTACCCTTAAACAACCTGTCACAGAAGTTATTAAACAGTTCCCTAACTTAGAACATAAAAAAAAAGTATTAAATAGGTTTACATCTTAAGAACCCGTCAGAAATGACAGCAACACAAACATATTCATGTTACAGATATTGTTTTGTTACATATTTTTCCTTACAGACATAGTTTTGTTACAGAAACAGTTTTCTTACAGACACAAGTTTTCTTACAGACACAGTTTTGTTTTACATACATAGTTTTGTTACAGACACAGTTTTCTGACATAGTTTTATTACAGACACAGTTTTGTTACAGACACAGCTTTCTGACAGACATGGTTTTATTACAGACACAGTTTTGTTACAGACACAGCTTTCTGACAGTCATAGTTTTGTTATAGACACAATTCTCTGACAGAAATAGTTTTGTTACAGAAAGTTTTGTTCAAGACATAGTTTCTGACAGACACAGCTTTCTGACAGACACAGTTTTGTTACAGGCACAGTTTTGTTACAGACACAGTTTTCTGACAGACATAGTTTTGTTACCGACACAGTTTTGTTACAGACACAGTTTTCTGACAGACATAGTTTTGTTACTGAGACAGTTTTGTTACAGACACAGCTTTTTGACAAAGTTTTGTTACTGACACAGTTTTGTTACAGACACAGTTTTGTTAAAGACACAGCTTTCTGACAGACACAGTTTTGTTACAGACACAGTTTTGTTACAGACACAGTTTTGTTACTGACATAGCTTTCTGACAGACATAGTTTTGTTACTGACACAGTTTTGTTACAGACACAGCTTTCTGACAGACACAGTTTTGTTACAGACACAGTTTTGTTAGAGACACAGCTTTCTGCCAGACACAGTTTTGTTACAGACATAGTTTTGTTACAGACACAGTTTTGTTACAGACACAGTTTTCTGACAGAAATAGTTTTGTTACTGACACAGTTTTATTACAGACACAGCTTTTTGACAAAGTTTTGTTACTGACACAGTTTTGTTACACACACAGTTTTGATACAGACACAGCTTTCTGCCAGACACAGTTTTGTTAAAGGCATAGTTTTGTTACTGACACAAATTTCTGACAAACACAGTTTTCGGACAGACACAGTTTGGTTACAGACACAGTTTTGTTATAGGCACAGTTTTGTTACAGCAGTTTTGTTACTGACACAGTTTTCTGACAGACACAGTTTTGTTACAGACGCAAAAACCACAGCCAACTTGTCCCTGTGGAGTATGGGCTTACATAACTTACATGCCAAACCAATCTGTCCTGTGAGATCCATTTAATTTATTGTCATGCCTTTACTTCTTTCATGTGTGTCTCCGTGTCTCACCTTCTCAATTCTAGAACAAGAGCTTCCTTTTAATACTATCAGCTAGTTTTGTCAACGTGTACGGTAATCAATGTAAGCCTCTTCTTTTCACCTGTTGTTCCACCCACAGGTACTTGTCTGGCTCTTGCAATTAGTTCCATATTGGCGTTCTGTTAAATAACTTTGGGTTAAATTGTCCATGGTGTTGTTGCTAAAGTACTTTTAGCTTATATTTTCTGCAGGATGGGGGTAACAGGGCCCATGCCCAACCCTTCTTAGTCGCCTTCTACGACATGCATGATAGGGTACAGATTTACTGTTGTTTCTTCTCCTTCCGGGCCCCGGTTATACACAGACATAGCCATGTTATCTGTCAATCAATCAATACCCTTTAGCTCCCCAGGAGCATAGGCCTTCAACAAATAAATGCCAAGTCCTCCTGTCACATGCCCTCAGCTCAAGCTCTTTTCACGTATTCCTCATCATTTTCACTTCTTGTCGTAGATTTTTGATAAAAGAATTAAGACTTGGGTTGGTCCCTTCTGAATAGCTTAGAATAAGTGATAGTCACAGTGAGAAGTAGTAATAGTAATAGGTTTCCACGAGTGAGATGGTAGAAATGTGGTAGAGGCTGTCTCTGAAATCAAGAAAATCTTCTCTCTTTCACCTATCTTCTACGACAGATTTAGATTGAGTCAGACAGTCTACCCCACATATATATGATATATATATATATATATATATATATATATATATATATATATATATATATATATCCACTCACATACATACACACACAAGACGACAGTTAGACGTACAGACGTGGGAAAAAACTATGACTGATTATATGAATAGTTTGGGAAAACGAACTGACCGACAAGCTGGACTAAAGTTTATGAGTAGTTTATTTATCAAGACTAAACTTCTCTCACAACATATCAAATCACATCAAGCATATACAAAGAAAAAAATCATAAACACAAATCAAGAAAAATGCTACAAGAATGATAGACCCGTTGGTATGATCCTTCCCTCGATGTATAGCTCACCTCCCGTTAAAAGAAAGTGATAGCCCAAAGAGTCACAGATACATATGATTTTGTCTAAAATTCTTCCCCTTTAAGGTATGAACAGACTGGATACTCTGATCTAGTATAAGGGAATATATAGATATATAGTTAGCAATACCTTGCATAAAGAAATGTTACAATTGTGAGTGAATCAACAAAGAACATCCCTCAGTCTACTTTCACACGGTTCTTTCATCAGGGCCCTGTCGTGCATTTCTCACTTTCTTACCTTATAACTTGCCGTTGTTCACCGTCTGGCGCACGCTATGACACAATCTGTTTTATCGTTTGGTGAAGCGAATACCCAGCTCTGCAGATCTTGGTTTCATCCAATTTGTCCGGGGAGCGTTCTCTTCAGGCGATAAGTTTATTCAGATTTTAAGTTAGTGTCACTTTATCAGTTCAGGTAAGAATTAGTGTAAGCGGGTTCACTGTGTCAGAATCACGAGGTTTCCACTACTTAGGGAAAAAGTCAGGTTTGTAACTTTCGATCAAAGGTAGCCTTCTTGGTCACATCACAAGTTGACGAAAATTGCGGAAAAAAAACCGTTACTGTTTGTAATAGTTTACTTGTCACCAGGCTGCACTGTTCTTAAGGTTTTTCTCAGGAAGAATCAAAATCAGGCGCAAGAGGCCCGTTATCTCATTTAACCGTTAAAGTACTCGTAAAGATTTTGCACCAAGCCACTCTAAGGTAAATGTTTTAGTTCTTCACAGATATCACTCATACGTACTTAGCGCTGGCAAAGTTTGGGTACCACAGTTTCACTATATATAAATGGAAAGAACACATATCAAATAATTATACATACTATAACTGATAATTTAAACTGCAAGCGTAGCTTGTCTTATCATTTAAATTTTCCCGTGAAATAAGTTATATATAAAAATCATCAATCCTCATGAATTAGGAATACATGCGTATTCCGTCAACACTCATGAAGCTTCTAGCATTTATAAGTTAGTTTAGAAAGTTTATTCTCGTCTGATTATTAGCAGATAAATTAAATTCCTTTATTTGGCTACAATGAGTTTAAAGCTAGAAATTAATATATTCAGCATTCCACTGAGACCACGTCCCTAGAAAATAATACAGACTTAAGTATATATTAACTCTCTGCACAAATCTAACTAGCAAATGAAATAAGCGAGTTAACGCTTTAAACACTTCACAAAATACTATATGTTATATATGATATTTTACCTCCAAACAGAATTACAGTTTCACAACGACTAGGATAATTCACTAGATAGGTATTTAGAAGCTCGTCAAAATTTTGACGAGAAACTAATGACTTCGCTATACAAGCTTCATACTCACGAATTCTGTCTACTGCAAGTTGGAGAATGAAAATAAAGTTTCGTAAACTGCCACTTTGCGCCCGAAAACTCTGACACCCCCTCCGTCTTAAGAAACGGTAACTCCGGCCGTAGCGCTACGTGTCAGATGAAAATTTAGACAACTTGTCTGCAATTCAGGGGCAGTTTTCGCACCTACCGCCAAAATGACCATTCTGAGCGAATGTGTGATGGCACCTTCTCCACCCTGACACTGAGAATCTACCGAGGGAACTACGTGTCAGATGCAAAAATACCAGACAAATGTCTGAATACTGCGCTGGGGAGGTGTCAGGATTCACGCCTCACCTCAGCGCTCACCGAGAAACTACGTTTTGACAGGTAAGAATGCAGGCGATATGTCGGCCCTATGTCTGAGAATAGCGAAATATTCACAGTTATTTCGTCAATCTGCAGCGATTGACCGAATGCATTCTCACGCCAAATCGTCTGGTCCAAGGGACTGACGCGTTACGTAAGAAGTTACTCGTTTAATCAGCACTGATATGCGTTTCTAAATGAGAAACGAAACTGGCGAAAGTGAGAATGGGAAAAAATTTTATTTCTCGCAAACGAATGGATGCGAAAAATACAGGAAAAAGGTAAAGAATGATAATAAAAATAGAGGATACGGGTGAAAGAAAAAGAAGAGGATATAGGCAATTTACGATCAATAAACTCTGTGACACTTCTGTCTCCAATTTTTTTCTCCATGTGTTTCTTGGTGTACCACGCTCTCTCTTACTCTGGGGCTTTCAGAACAAGGGCTGCTTTGTAATGCTATCTCCAGGTATCCTCTATGTGTGCCCTGTCTATCGCGATCGTCTTCTTCTTATCTCTTGTTCCACTGGCACTTTTGTCTGGTTCTTGTCATCAGTTCCACATTAGTGACCTTGTCTGAACATTTCAATTCTTCTGTTCTACGCATGCACCCATTTATGAAAGTCTGTAGGTTTTTGGTTGTTGTGTTTGCTGTTCTCCATGTTTCAGAGCCATACAATAATTCTGACTTGGCATTTGAGTTGAAGATTCTTATTTTAGTGTTGGACTTGATATCTCTTGATCTTCATCTGTTTCCCCTTGCTTTTTATATTCTTATTTTGATATCAATGTCTGTCCCTCCAAATTTGTCTATATTGGTGCCAAGATATGTGTATGGTTGGTTTCACATCTTGTAGTGTAATTTCTATTTCATGTTATCATTTCTTGCATTTATTCTAAGTATCTTTGTCTTTTCCCTGTGTATTTTCAGACCCGCTTGTTGTGACCTCTCGACAAGCTGTTTAGTCAGATTCCACTGGATACCATTTCTGTTGTCTGTCGTTGATGCTTTCATAACCCAATATATCGCCAGTACAAATAGAAATGGAGACAAGAATAGCTATATTATAGTCTGCATAAAATTAGATTTAATTTTTTTAAAGCGTTAGCATTGATAAAACTCTTTGCACCTAAGTTCATCTGCGAACTACTGTTCAAATCACGCCAATATACTTAACGTGCCAGTTTTTAGGTTTGGTTGCTGGCTGACTAATATTAACACGACAGTTTGAAATTAAGATTCACAAAACCAATATGTTTACTTGCCTCAGTTTTCAAGTGTCTGGTTTTCATTTAACATTTTCATAAGCTCCCAGCTAAAGTAAAAAAAAAAAAAATTATATTTGGTCTGAAATAATTGTATCTGTGCCAAATCTAAATACCAATTTTTTTTTTTTTAAACCAGCGGCACTCGAGCTTTCCAGCTCTTTTGGCCCAATGACATGTCATTGCGAGGCTGGGGGGTCAGTGGACTTTCCTTCCAACCCGGTAAATAGCAATGAATAGGAAACAAAAAAAGTTCTATATATGTACCGTGTATGACCTATTTATAGACAGCAGAATAAAGTAAAACTCGGATCAGATACAGTATAACTAGGGAGAATATGTGGAGAGATAAAGAGATCTGGTTTAAAAACGGACTGTGCTCATGCGTGGTAGTTGTTGTAGCAATTTGTTTTACATAATGAGGCTGCTAGATGCACCCAGTCGCTTCTTACGACCTGCCTTGTGACCCAATTCTGATTTTGTTTTCCCAAAGATCACGGAGAAATGTGCGGGGTTAATTCGTTATTTACTCACTTGTCAACGTTTTCCCATAGAATATATGAATAATGATATAGTTATATCTTTGACTAATGAATTACCTTATATTTGACTAATGAATTACAGTACCTTATATTTGACTAATGAATTACAGTACCTTATATTTGACTAATGAAATAACTTTAAACTTGGCTCATGTTTAGGCTACACACTTTTATTGTTAAATGCACTAAAAATGAAAACGTTCTGTGCTCTTGTTCACAATTGTCTGTACGTCACCAAGTTGTGTGATCCTGTTCACTATTTTGTGTATAATAATAATAATAAATTCTTTAAGCACCAAACACGGCGCATAAGGCAGAAATCTGTGCTCTCCAGGTTGTTCGTTGTGACGCCACTCCTCTTAGCTCTTGCACATTGTTTAATCCCAACGTTCTTCTTTCTCTTATTATTGTTCTTCTGAGTGTTTCTTTTGGTCTTCCTTTTTTCCTCTTACCCTCAGGAACCCAAGTGAGTGCCTGCAATGGTATTCTGTTGTTTTGCATTCGTAGGAGGTGAAATTCTTTTCTCACCTTAGACGCCGAAAGAAAAACATCAGGAACGTGTATATTTCGATGGATAGTACCATGATGTGTTAAATTATAGAATAAAAGATACGTCAGAGTATCTAGTGGTGTAGATATTTTCCTATAACCGACCTCGAAACCCTCGAATCGGTCGGTTGGATAGGAGGGTTGATCAGAGAATTAACAAGTCACTATCGTAAAACAAGCGATTGTTATCGAAACAGAACCAGGCTCGACAGTGAACATTTTGTCGGTCCGTAGCCATCCTTCGTACAGTGCCCCAACTCTGGTTCATTCTTTGCATCTCAGCCTCCACAGTCCTTCGCCAAGTTGTTTTTGGTCGGCCTCTCTTTCGCTTTCCTTCAGGGGTCCAAAGCATAGCTGTTCTTGTGATGGCATTGGGGTCTCTTCTGAGGACATGACCAACCCAGCTCCAGCGTCTGCCAGCTATGATGGTGTGCATGTCCTCTTGCTTGCTACGAGTAAGCAGATCTTGGTTGGTGATGGTATTCGGCCAAAAGATGCGGTGAATTTTTCTTAGGTATGTTGTGTGAAAAGAGGACAATTTTGACATTTCCTTCTCTGTGACTCTCCAGCATTCCGCACCATAGAGAAGCACAGAAAGCACGCAACTCTGGTATAATCTTAATTTTGTGCTTGTGCTGTATTGGGAGGACTTCCAGATGTTGTTTAGGCTAAAGAAGGCTGTTCTTGCCTTATTCATTCTGATGTTGATGTCTTTGCCTGCCCCACCGTCTGGTGTTACTATGCTTCCTAGGTATGTGAAGGTATCTGTCTGTACCAATTGCTGATTCCTTACTGATATGGGCTCAGGGTTGTTCACATTGAGCGTCATGACCTCAGACTTCTTTAAATTGATGTTCAAGCCCACCTGCTGGCTAAATTTATTAAGTCTATCCGTTTTTTCCTGGATGTGTTGATGTGAATGTGCCAGCAGTGCAATGTCATCTGCATATTCCTGATCTTCCAATGTAGAAAATGTAGTCCATCTTATTCCTCTTGGACTGCCCTCTGTTGTCTGGCGCATCACCCAGTCTATGACTGTTAAAAAAAGAGTGGTTGATAAGGGGCATCCCTGTCGTACTCCTGTCTTCACCTCGAAGGTTAGGTTGCTCTGCCCAACACTACACGTAAAGTTGGCATAGAGGCTTTTTATGATTGTCACTATGCAGCTTGGAATTCTATAAGCCCTCAGTATTTTCCATAAACTGTCCCTATGTATGCTGTCAAAAGCCTTTTCAAAATCAACAAAATTTATGTAAAGCTGTCTTTGCCATTCTGAGCACTGCTCTATAATGTTCCTGAGAGTGAATATATGGTCTACACATCTTCTGTTCTTTCTAAATCCTGCTTGTTCTTTCCTCAGTTTGTAGTCTACTGCCTTTGAAATTCTCTGTATAATTATCCTGCCTAGTATTTTGCTGGGAACTGAGAGAAGAGTGATTCCTCTCCAATTATTGCAGTCTGCAAGATCTCCCTTTTTGGGCAATTTGACAATTATTCCTTTGTTCCACTCTGATGGTGTTGTCCCCGTTTTCCACACTTGTGCAAATAGTGGTTCTAATAGTTCTGCTGCTAGCTCAGGGTCTGTCTTAAATAGCTCTGCATTTAAGTTATCATGGCCCGGAGCTTTACCGTTCTTTAACCCTTTGATTGCTGTGATGATTTCTTCTTTTCGTGGAATGTCTGTATTTACATCTAGATCGTTTTCAGCCTCTGGAACATTCAATTGTGTCTCTGGTATTTCCTTGTTCAGAGTTTCTCTGAAGTGTTCTGCCCATCTTGTTTCCTGTCCCTCTGCTGTCTTGATGAGATTTCCTTGCTTATCTCTTACTAATGTAATATTGTTTGCACCTTGTTTTCCGCTGATGAATTTAGTTATTTTGTATACTGTGCTTTGTTCATTTCTCAGTGCTGCCTGTTCTGCCTGTTTTGCAAGATCGTCTAGGAAATGCCTTTTGTTGACTCGGGTTTGGCGTTTAACTTCCCTGTCCAGCTGGCTGTACTGTTCGCTATATAGTTGCTTTAACCTGGGGGACTTCGCTTCTGTTTTTTTTCTTTTCATTTCCTTTCTCATCTTTATGGTGTTTAGTGTTTCTGGTGTTATCCAGTCTTGCTTCTTCCTTTCCTGGAATCCTAAGCATGATTTGCTACTTTCCTTATATACTGTTGAAATGGTGTTGAAATTCAGGTCTATATCATCAGTCAATGTCTTTTCCTGGCTTTTGGCAAATTGATATCGTTTCTTAATGTCGGCCGCAAAAGCTTTTCTGGTAAGGGGGTCCTTCAATTTGCTGATGTCAAACCTTTTCTGTGTAGTTACAGTTGGTCCAGCCCTTCTTAGTTTCACTTTCAGTTTTGCTACTACTAAATGGTGATCACTTCCCACATCTGCACCTCTTCTTACCTTCACATCTTGTAATGCATGTCTCCATCTACCGTTAACCATGGTGTGGTCTATCTGGTTTCTGTCCCGATCATTTGGTGATTCCCATGTTAACTTGTGAATTTCCTTATGTGGGAAAAGTGTTCCTCCAATGACCAGGTTGTTATTGCTACAGAAACTTATTAGCTTATCCCCATTTTCGTTTGCTGTTCCGCTGCCGCATTTCCCCATTGTTCTTTCATTATATGTATTGTGTGTACCAACTTTCGCATTGAGGTCTCCCATTACTGTAACAAGATCATATCTAGGTGTGTCTTCCATTTCTTTCTGCAGTTGTTGATAGAATTCATCCTTGACCTCCTCTTCGCTATCATTTGTTGGTGCGTAGCATTGTATTATTGTAGTGTTGGTGAATCTCCCTCTCAATCTTTATCGTATCAGTCTGTTGTTGATGGGTTTCCATTCCAGTAATGTCCTTTCTATCCCTTTCTGTAGAATAATGGCTACGCCTTCACTGTGCTGTCCATCCTCTCTTCCAGAGTAAAGTACTGTTTCTCCTGTTGCTGTTTTAACTTTTCCTGCCCCTGTCCATCTGCTCTCACTTATCCCCAGGATGTGTAACCTATAGTTTCTCATTTCTTGCCGTGACCTGTCTTAGTTTACCTGTCTCGTACATTGTCCTGACATTCCAAAATCCTATTCTTGTATCCTGTTTTGCGGTCAGGACATCCGTTTTCATGTCAGTGGCTTCCTTTCGGCTTTCACCACTGACAGTCATACGAGCCACAGACTCCGAATGTCCATCCCGCAGCAAAGTTTGTTCATTTGATGTTGTTTCCGTAACTTCATTATTTTTTTTACATAGACAGGGGTGTCAGCCCTATGCTAAAACCCCCCAACCTGGAGGACCAGGGTACCAGCTTTTGTCTGACCCCTACCCACACAGACCAGTCCAGCTTGGTTGAACCTACCAGGAGTAAAACTCCCACTGGCATAGCTCTGGGGATTGTCAGGGTACGCAAGCTGCCATACCGCTACAAGGTATAGGTACCATTGATGGCAGATCCAAACAGTACTCATATCAAATTAAGTAAAAGTAGTTAAAAGTCAAATAAAAGGTAAAGGTAAAGGATCCCGTTACACGCCTATTGAGGCATATTGGGAATACGGTGTTAGGCCCGTATTTTCTTGACCATTGGCACACTAGGGGTGATGTGGTCAGCATCACGCCGGCCGCCTTAACCTTCCCAGAGTTGTTCTGGTACCCAATTCATGAGGCTGGGTCGACCCTGGAGCCGTTTGCGGTCTAAAAAATCTCACCTCAACTGGGGATCGAACCATGGACCACCGAGCTAGGAAGCCAGTGCACTAACCACTGTGGTACCGCGGCTCCCTTACAAGTCAAATAATGAACCAATAATATTACCGTGCACTTGACTAAAGAGATACTATCTAATTAGACCTATGAATTATGCATAGACGTCTCAAACGAATTAACCATTTAAGAGATATAATTGATACTTTATACTAATGAAACAACCATAGACGTGATAAGTGAAAGTAACCGTATCTGGTATATGCCTGAGGAAATAACAGTATTTTTGACTAACGTCTCAATTCATTTCTCTCTTTGCTGCTTTTGAAACCCGGTTTCTCTCTTTGCTGCTTTTGAAACACGGAACCTTGTCTGAAACCAAGCACCGGCTATATCCATCCACAGGAAAGATGCAAAATATTTAATTGGCAGCGACAGATAAATTCTGCTGTATTTGTTCATTTTCCATGTTTAATGATATAAAATATCTAATTAAAAGCGGCACATAAACTTGTAGCAAAAAAGGCTTTTTCTATGTGGTAATAACTATCAATGTAACCACCAAATGATAACTATGATAATGTTACCTCTTTAATGTTATAATGGAATGTAACTTGGACTGACACTCAGGACAGTACATACGCGAATGAAATAACTTGACAAAAGTCTGGGTCACAGTTCCATACATATAATCTCAACAGCATAGTCCTGGACATCAGCAACAATAGTACAAATACTTGCATGGTTAGAATATGTAATACAGTCATCCTTACGTACTGGTAACAACTGCATTCAATGTAAGTGCGGCATTCACTCCTCGCACATAAATCTCTATCTCTGATCTATAATCAATGTAAGTGCGGCATTCACTCCTCGCACATAAATCTCTATATGGTCTGTATACAATGTAAGTGCGGCATCCACACCTCGCACATATATCTCTGTGGTCCTACTTTCAATGTAAGTGCGGAATTCACTCCTCGCACATATATCTCTGTCCAAGTTCCTCCAGAACTTAACAGCGCGAGAAAACCACAACGCGCTTACGTAGACCTCCTATTGGCGCGGGAAAGCACACAACGCGCATTCAAATAATAGCATATAATAGTCTTACCATAGACCTCCTACTGACACGGGAAAACGACGTGTCTTTTAATCCAAAATGCGGCATTCACTCCTCGCACAACATATAATGGTCCTACCATAGACCTCCTCCTGACACGGGAAAACGACGTGTCATTTAATACATCTGTTTCCAAGCGCGGGACAGAACACAACGCGCTGGTAAATAATAATATATAAAGGCCTTATTATAAATACACCTTACGCGGTACATCATCGCGTCACATTCAATATATTATAATCAAAATCACATACACTATTCACATACTCTAGAAAACACTGACCGTCTCCCTCGACGGATGGCCACAGACTCCCCTTTAACAACTCAGTATTCTTCTCTGACACGTACGCTAACTTTATTCACTTCGCACGCTTTTCTCATGTCCTGTAAACCTCAATTCACACATGAACGCCTGTAACTGTCTTTTTTCTCTTGTTGATGTGATCACTGGCCCAAGACAGTATACATGTTGTTAGATGTGTAGTGCGAGCGTATGATGAATTGAGTGTGGGTGCGAATGAAGACGCGAATGTGTTTAGGCTCGTATAGATGTAGATCCTGCAACCCATACTCTCACATGCAGTAATCAAGGATGCTTTGACACTGCAGGCATGTTTCAAGACATTTATTGACGGGAACACACATAATATCAACAGGAACAGTCAGTGTAACAAGGTCATGCTGACCTGACATCGATAGGTATACATTTGGCATTCAAAAAGGTAAACATCAGAATAGACGTGCATGGTCAATAGCAAAGTTCTTCAATAATGACAGTTCGTAGCGTCGCCCTTGGCGTCTCTGACTAAACGCGTCAGATGCCTTAGTCACTTTGACACACAGGTGCAACTTGGCCCTCCCCGCCAATTGCACATTATCAGGCTGTAGTATAATAGCCGAAAGCACAGGCCTCGTTCTGACGTCGGCCGTGTACTTCTGTTAAATAGGTTATCATCAACCCTGCAGTAATACTTATTGTAGATATGAATTCCGCCAATCTGCGGCTCCCACAATATATCTTCGTCACTGGATTTCTGGACAATATAAGACTAACAGTCTTGGATGGCTACCTCGAGCACAAATATATAAGTTCTGAAATGGCGGATCAGTGAGCTGCTGTTCACCCTAGGTAATCCTTTACATGTTCTGCCACCGAAAAGCGTAATAATGCATAAAGGTCGGTATTACCTGGCAAATGAATCCTCAGAACATCACAAGGAATTCTGTCGTCATCCCGACGCACAGAGATTCACTGGGGAAAACTGCCATAGCAGTTACTTCGAAGATTCTCCCCGAAAAAACAATGGACTCTTGGTCCCTTCAGAAAAACAGGACCTCCCGGCTTCCCGGAAGTATATCTCACTCCCGCTTAAAAAACCTTCCCATAGGCCTACGCCGAACTGTCAACCTCTGACCCTACAGGTCAAACACAATGAATGAATAAACAAGGGAAGACAACCCCTAATCAACCTGACATCGCAGGTAAAGACACAATTATACTTATGATACAAACATAAGCAAATAACTTGACAGATGACTCCGTCGAAAATGACAGCAACATTACTACCACCCCCCTGTAAAAAAAAAAAATGCAATTTTTTTTTTTTTTTAATATGTTCATGAGCAAGATAGCACCAGTATCACTTCTGTGCTCATGCAAACAATGAACCTAATATCAGGTACAATAGAAGAGGGTACAAATCATCTCCCAACATAGGAGAAAATATTTCCTTTAAGCCAAACAAACTAAGGGATACCATTCAAGAAACCTAAGTTGCTGGCAATACCAATCATATATCAAACATTACTAAATAATATAATCATAGCAATATACAAATGTCAATGCTATTTTAGCAACATATCACTGATGGATGGACAAAATGAAATTTGTTAAATTATCTAAACATCATCCAAATACATTTGTATTACAACATATTATGATATTAAGGACAGACCTAAGTCTGAAAATATATCAGGAAAAACTAGGACACAAGATTTAACTGGAATCATGTGGGCATCTAGACAATATGTCCGCCATCACATTATCCGAACCACGGATAGCTCGCACCGTGAAATGGAAAGGCTGAAGAGCAATAGCATAACGAGTAGATCTCGAGCTCTTCAAATCCTTACTTTGCATAGCCGTAAGAGCTTTTTGGTCGGTTTCCATAAAGAAATGCGCGCCCAGAAGGAACCTTTGTAGCTTAAGAATGGACCAAACCATAGCCAACAATTCACGGTCCAAAACCGAGTAATTCCTTTCTGCCGCATTCAGCTTCCTAGAAATATACATTACAGGATGCAGAGTTCCTGAATATTCCTGCATTAGTGCCGCTCCAATCCCAGTGGAAGAGGCATCACTACGAAGGACAAAAGTCTTATCAATCGTCGGTAGTCTTAAGATAGGATGAGATGAGAACAAATTCTTAACCTGATCCAATGAAGATTGGCATTCTTGGGACCAACGCACCATATTAGGAGAACCTTTTTTCAATAACGTTGAAAGTGGTGCCATAATGGAGGACAGATTCTCAATGAATCTTCCATAGAATTGTATCAATCCCAAGAGACTACGCACTTGCTTTTTTGTCTTCGGAACCGAGATATTTAATATCTTTGAAATGTTTTGGTCCTCTGTCTTCAACAGACCATGACCAACTCGATGACCTAGGAAGGAAATTTCACTAAACCCAACAAAAGCTTTAGAGGGTTTAGCAGTCAATCTATGCTCACGTAGAGTAGATAGCAATTCCTTTAGACCCACATAGTGTTCTTCCCAAGTATCGCTGAAAAGACAGATGTCGTCTAAATATGCAATGACATCTGCACGATCTGATAGAATTCGTCGCATCATGCGCACGAAAGTCGCTGGGGCGTTCATAAGCCCGAAAGGCATAAAATTCCATTGAAACAGACCCCTAGGTGTCGAAAAAGCAGTGAGAGGTTTGGCGTGTTCCGTCAATGGGACTTGCCAATAACCTTTCGACAAGTCTAGTTTAGTAAAGAATTTAGCTTTAGAAAGTCTAATAAGTAGATCATCTAATAACGGCATAGGTTCAGCATCGAACTTCGTAACTTGATTTAATTTGCGATAATCAACGCAAAGACGTATGTTATTGTCTTTCTTTCGAACAATAACTATCGACGAAGAATAAGCTGAAGTGGATGGTTCAATTATTTGTAGTTGAATCATTTCATCCAATTCTTTCTCGACTTGTGCTTGAAAATGAATAGGTATTGGGTATGGTCTTACTCTGATCGGATTACGATCAGTAAGTATGATGTCATGTTCTATGACATCTGTGTGTCCAGGAATGTCGGTAAGGACATCCTGATATGATTGTAACGTAGAGGATACTTGACGCTGTTCCTCAAAAGACAAGTTGGAAGAGATTGTAACGTTTCTCCACGATTCCGTTGAAGTAAGTGGAATCGCAGGAAGAGGTAAGTTCACGTCAGAAAAAATAGTTTCCTCATCCTGTATAACAGGACAGGGATGAGATGTGACCATGTTGAACTGGAGAGTCGTCCGTCGCCTGGAAAATAGGCTGTAAATAGTCTGGACGTTCAATAAACTCTGTTAGCATATTTATATGGAAGGTTTTATGCCTTCCATCCACATCGACAATATAGTCGACATCAGAAATTTTCGAGACTATAGTGTATGGACCCTTCCAAGAAATGAGAAGTCTATTCTCTCTTGAGGGCAGTAAGACATATGCTTTGTCTCCAGGACAAAGTTGACGTAGGCGTCTTTTTCTTATTAGCAAATCGCCTAGCTTTTTCTTTCGCAAATTCGGAAGATGAAGTTGCTAACCTGCACGATTCGATAATCTTTTCTCTAAGAGCTATAACATATTCATATGACGATTGTGTATCATCGTCAATATTATCGGAAGTTATCAAATCGTGTAACAAGGACATTGGCCCGCGCGGTTGCGCGCCAAAGACAAGTTCGAAAGGAGAAAACCCTGTATGCTCGTTGGGAACCTCTCTATAGGCAAAGAGGACTGCAGGTAAAACCCTGTCCCAATCTTCAGGATGATCCTCCGTTATCTTGCCAAGTAAGTTCTTTAGTGTCCTGTTAAGACGTTCTACCAATCCATTGGACATTGGATGATAAATACTACTGAGAGACCTTTTAATGTCTAGCGTAGCCATTACCTGAGACATAACGTCCGAAATTAACTGAGTGCCGTGATCCGACAGTATTTCTCCGGGGAATCCCAGACGAGAAAATACGAGCCAAAGAGCATCAGCGATATCGACAGTTGATATGCTCTTCAGAGGAATAGCCTCTGGCCAACGCGTGCACATGTCCACGCAAGTGAGGATAAATTGGTGTCCTCTGGCTGACTTAATTTTGAACGGACCAATGATGTCTATAGCCATTTTCTGAAACGGCCGAATCGGAATATCTGCAGCCTGAATAGGAGCAGCATGTCTCGGACCCCTAGACTTGACCTCTTGACAAATTTTGCAAGATCGGCAATAAATTCGGATGTCTTTATTCACGAATGGCCAAAAGAATGACGCAAGGACTCTAGTTTTAGTTCTGGAAAAACCCATGTGTCCAGCACACTGAGAATCGTGTGCATGCCGAAGAATTAAGGCTCTCATACACTTAGGCACAAGAATTTGAGAATGCATAGACTTGTCCGAGTGTTGTACCATTCGTACCAATATACCATTCTTCATAGTAATATACGATTTGTGATTCGTATTTTGATTGGGATCCCCTTTCTTTGCAAGAAGGAAGTATTTCTTCAAAGAAGGATCCTCTTCTTGACGTTTAACAAACGAGTCATGGGAAATCACCAAGTGCTCGTCTTGGCTATCAACTTCATTACTATTATCAGATGAAGTTGGGGGATTAAGAGCTTGAGCTCTTGTCACCACTGCATTGACCGTTTGAATGTTTTTTTCTTCCCAACTAGAAATTTGTTGCGGGGTGCATTCCTTAACCCCATGAATACGACCGATTATAAGATCCGCAATAGGATTAGGAAGAAGACATGCATGGACATCTCCTGTGAAGAAAGGAGTGTCAATCCTAATAATAGCAGTAGGATAGCTTTCCATAGTACCACCAAATGTAACACATTTGATTGTTTTTCCAGTGGCACAGCAAGGATCTATCAGAGACTCCTTAACCCCGACGGTAGTACATCCCGAATCGAAAAGTACTGAGACTAGCCTATCATTTATTAGACCTTTATCTAAGATGAGAGATCCTCTCCCATCATGCGCAACTGTAGCAGGTAGAGCAGGAAGAGGGTGACCACAACTTAGCGTAGATACAGTCGATGAATCGAACAATGTTAAGCATTGGGGGCATTCAGTTGCTCTCCCAAAATCGAAAGCACAACCAGTGATAGCCCTAGAGTTACCACTATCATTTGCTGTATTACAGGCTCCATCAAACTCTTGTTGTGCAGAGTTTGCCTGTTGGTAAGGTCTTTTCTTGTTAAACCTAGGTCTACCTCGATTATCATTTCCCCTGTAATTATTTCGACTATCATTTCCCCTGTAATTGTTATCATATTGTCTATTGTAATCATCATTCCGGTTTGAATCCCGGTTTCTAAATTCACCATCGTCATAATCTTGACGTCGAGAATGATTACCTCGAAAATTTGAATAGTTATTATTTGGATAGCCTTTGCGAAAGTGTCTCAAATTATTACCACTAAAATTACGAGAACTACCATCTTGTCTCCACTGCATAGACGAAGAACCATCATGTGTTGGATTACTCCGCTTCTGAGTGTAATTTTGATTACTTCCCCTATTCCAATTTTGTTGAGCACCCTGAAATTTTTTTTTTGAAATTAGGGCCATATGGTGTTGCCGAAGCAGCTGGCAACCCTTCTTTCACTTTAGAATTGCTAACTGTAGCATGGGGATGTGCTGTGGCATACTGACAACAGTATTCCTCCATTTCTTTTTAAGTTTTTAGGCTTACGCTCATGAAGGAATGCAAGAAAAGAATCATTAACAGATGACAAAACCTTATCTCGCAATAATAAGTCCATTAGACCTTCATATGTTTTCTCAATCTGAGACAACTCAACCCATCGTGTAAATGTACGACGTATCTTTGTAACAAAATCAGAGAAATCTACTCCATTTTCTGGCAACATTGTCCTAAAACGAAGACGATAGTCTTCTTGTTTTAGTTGATATTTTTTTAGTAATGCTGCCCTGACAACATCATAATTAGTCCTCTCATGTTCGTCTATTGTCATAAGAGTAGTCACTGTGTCACCTGTAAAAAATGGCATCAGTTGTTCAACATAATTTTCCTTTTTTATGTTATGCGTATCGCACAAAAATTGGAATCTATCTAGATAATCTGCTACGTCATCCTTTAAAGGATTGAAATGAGGCAATTTAATCCTACTAACAAACTCCCTTGTCGTACTCGAAGTTGTTTGCTGAGCACCCGTACTCGCCAATTTCAATTTCTCTAACTCCAAAGTTGCGAGTTTTTTCATCAAGTTCCATCTTCTGTTTTCTTTCCTCATGTTCCATTTTTCTGATTTCAGCCTCAGCTTGAGCTTTCCTCTCCTCTGCCGCAGCTTCTTTGTCTAATCTCTTCTGTTCAGCTTCTTTGTCTAATCTCTTTTGTTCAGCTTCAAATCTCCTTTCCTCCACCTGCATCTGCAATTTCTTTTGTTCAGCAGCAATATTAGCTTCTCTTTCTAATCTTTTCTCTTCAGCCTGAGCTTTTTTCTCTTCTGCAGCTAATGCTTTGTCATACTGAGCAACAGCAAATTGTTCTAACTGTTGACCAGTCTTATCAAGGGCTCTCCCTTGTGTAATAAAGTAGTCCAATGTAGACATCTTGTCTAATGAGATCAGAAACCTGAAAAAAAAAATTAAATAAATTACCTTATCCCACTTCAATGGGAGACAAGTCTGAAATGCTAGACTTGTATACTCACTTCACTTTATTTTACTGTCTTAGTCTTAGACAAAGACTTTGTATGTTCCTCTTGTTTATAATGTACCCAAAAAATCACTTGAGTACCTGTGGGAAAAAAAAAAATTCCCTTATATCCCACTCACTATGGGCACAAGTCTTTTTTATAAAGAACTTGAATATGTATTTCACCTTGTCTCAATCTTTGTAGATAACAAGTCTTTTATCAAAGAACTTGTATAAATATCTTATATAATATTATTTAACAAACTCTATATGAAGAGTCTATCTTATCAATAATATCAAAACATGACCAAGTATGTGTATGTAGACTGTGTATGACAGTAATGTAGTACAAAAAAAAAAAAAAAACAAAGACAAAGATACAAAACAATACAAATGGCAACACTGTTTTAACCAAAAATGTGTAGAGAAATACACAAGAAAGGAGAGACCTACAGAATACAAACAAAACAAATCGACAATCAAAACTGAAAAACAGACAAATATTACAAAAACAACGTTAAGTACAATTACATCACAGCTAACATCAATAGCGACCAATTGTCACTAGCAAATTTCCAAATTAAGAAAATTTGCACCTACAGAACGCTTACAGTAAGCCTCGATCAAGTGGCATATTTACCGTAAGACCCACCAACCGAAAAACCCGCAGAAAAATACACAAAACAGTAGAAGTAACATAATATAGCAATCAATTTCAATGTGTTGCAGAACAAGTTCAGTCACAGCTGAAACTAAAATAAATTCCTTGCTCCTTGCGAACACAGAAACGAAATGTCAAACGCGCACTGAACGTCAAATCCACTGTAACATAAAGTGGTATTCACGAACCAAAGTTACTATGACCTTCTCAAATTACGCCTTGCACATTGAATGTTTACAATTTCCACGTACTGTTTACAGACACTTGACCTCCAACAATGTAGCTTGAATGCTCTGACCTAGAAAAGTCTGTTGTTGAATGAAACGTGTAACAACCCGCAGTACTGTTTACAATAGGAACCCGCCTTCTATGCAGTTATGGTCCACGTAGCAAATGCCTAGTAGTTAACTTCAGTACATGTCTTGTTATGCTTTATGTAGCATTATAATATAAATGCTCGTACTGTTTATTTGGGTCAACCGTTGATGACCTATATCTGTCCTGTTGTAGCCAAAAACTTGCAAGTGTAGAATTAGCGCTGTGTGTTACGGCTGTCCCGTGTGTAGCTTAGACCCACAGATCAGAAGTGTAATGTGTACTTGTCCTTCTTGTAACTTTCTCGACAAAACTGGAGACATCATACATGTAACAGCCAACCAGGAATGTAAATTTCTGGATCCATAAATGTCAACAATAATGTCAAATGCTCGCTCTGTTCTTTTTAAACCCCACAGATCTGGTCCATCAGAAATGTAAGTTTCTAGGCCACATTGGCGACAAGAAATGTATCATAAGAGCCCACGTAACTGGTCCACCAGAAATGTAACTGTCTTTTTTTCTTTGTTGATGTGATCACTGGCCCAAGACAGTATACATGTTGTTAGATGTGTAGTGCGAGCGTATGATGAATTGAGTGTGGGTGCGAATGAAGACGCGAATGTGTTTAGGCTCGTATAGATGTAGATCCTGCAACCCATACTCTCACATGCAGTAATCAAGGATGCTTTGACACTGCAGGCATGTTTCAAGACATTTATTGACGGGAACACACATAATATCAACAGGAACAGTCAGTGTAACAAGGTCATGCTGACCTGACATCGATAGGTATACATTTGGCATTCAAAAAGGTAAACATCAGAATAGACGTGCATGGTCAATAGCAAAGTTCTTCAATAATGACAGTTCGTAGCGTCGCCCTTGGCGTCTCTGACTAAACGCGTCAGATGCCTTAGTCACTTTGACACACAGGTGCAACTTGGCCCTCCCCGCCAATTGCACATTATCAGGCTGTAGTATAATAGCCGAAAGCACAGGCCTCGTTCTGACGTCGGCCGTGTACTTCTGTTAAATAGGTTATCATCAACCCTGCAGTAATACTTATTGTAGATATGAATTCCGCCAATCTGCGGCTCCCACAATATATCTTCGTCACTGGATTTCTGGACAATATAAGACTAACAGTCTTGGATGGCTACCTCGAGCACAAATATATAAGTTCTGAAATGGCGGATCAGTGAGCTGCTGTTCACCCTAGGTAATCCTTTACATGTTCTGCCACCGAAAAGCGTAATAATGCATAAAGGTCGGTATTACCTGGCAAATGAATCCTCAGAACATCACAAGGAATTCTGTCGTCATCCCGACGCACAGAGATTCACTGGGGAAAACTGCCATAGCAGTTACTTCGAAGATTCTCCCCGAAAAACAATGGACTCTTGGTCCCTTCAGAAAAACAGGACCTCCCGGCTTCCCGGAAGTATATCTCACTCCCGCTTAAAAAACCTTCCCATAGGCCTACGCCGAACTGTCAACCTCTGACCCTACAGGTCAAACACAATGAATGAATAAACAAGGGAAGACAACCCCTAATCAACCTGACATCGCAGGTAAAGACACAATTATACTTATGATACAAACATAAGCAAATAACTTGACAGATGACTCCGTCGAAAATGACAGCAACAACGCCCTGAGTATTCTTCAACCATACTCTACGTGCTTCTAACAGTGAGCTTTTAAATGTCACATTCCAAGCTTGCATACTTTAATAAAAATACACTCTAAACAGAGTTACTCCTTTCTCTACCCACACACATGCATATACACGTCATGTATCTCATAACCTTAACCTACTTACTAACAAACTTCAGGACCGTTGGCAACGTTAGATAATCTCTGCTGTCTTCGTTAATTTTTGTGTTCTAGTTTTGTATGCTGTATTTTAATGCATATTTTTTTGTCCTTATAAATCTAGACGACCTGGTGGACTATATGGAACAGGTAGCAAGGGCCGCCCCAGATACGCCTTTCTACTACTACTGCATCAACTTCATGACTGGTGTTTACTGTAAGATGTAAAGATGTTATTGTTCTATTAACTTCTGCTACTTTATTTGTTCCTTATTTTGTGCTGTTACCAGTTGTGAATTCCCTGTGTAAATTCCGGGGGTATCTGAAGAGGCAAGGAAATAATAGAATTACTGCTTCTGCAGGCATGTCGTACAAGGCGACTAACATAACGTTGTGCATGAGGCTGGCAACCTTATCACTTAAAACAAACTGCTGAGAAACCACCGCTGCACGAGCGTGTGAATGCTTGGCACAGACCTCCTGACAGGGAACTAACTCCTTGGCACATACCTCCTGACAGGGAACTAACTCCTTGGCACAGACCTCCTGACAGGGAACTAACCCCTTGGTACAGACCTCCTGACAAAGAACTACCCCTTGGCACAGACCTATTGACAGGGAACTAACCCTTTGGCACAGACCTCCTGACAGGGAACTAACTCCTTGGCACAGACCTCCTGACAGGGAACTAACTCCTTGGCACATATATCCTGACAGGGAACTAACTCCTTGGCACAGACCTCCGGACAGGGAACTAACCCATTGGCACAGACCTCCTGACAGGGAACTAACCCCTTGGAACAGACCCCACGACAAGGAACTAACTCCCTGGCACAGACCTCATGACATGGAACTAACTCCTTGGCACAGACCTCCTGACAGGGAACTAACCCCTTGGCACAGACCTCCTGACAGGGAACTAACTCCTTGGCACAGACCTCCTGACAGGGAACTAACTCCTTGGCACAGACCTCCTGACAGGGAACTAACCCCTTGGCACAGACCTCCTGACAGGGAACTAACCCCTTGGCACAGACCTCCTGACAGGGAACTAACCCCTTGGCACAGACCTCCTGACAGGGAACTAACTGCAGTGGTGGCTCCATGATTCGTAGGGAGTGAAAAGGAATATGAAGATGATGATGGTGATAATGATGACTAGTATGCATACCCTTGCTTTCTTGTTGTTCAGTCCCTCCTCCTCTCTGTCATTCCTTATTTCACCATATCTTTTTTTTTCATGTCCCCGTCATCTCTAACCTACTTTCTCTTCTTTCCCTACTTGTTACTGTATCTCTCTGATACAGGTGGGTAAAAAACACCGCTAATAATATGTATGTTGATATTATTTCGGCTTTGGTAAACATTAAATTATCCACTTTTACCTATTGTCTGCTGAGTGTAGAGTGGTAGCTTGGTTAAAGCGCTTGCTTCTGGAAGCTAAGTTCGAAACCCGGTAACATCGTGCTGCAGTGTAACCAGCTTGAATGTGTGTCTTATCCTTTACCAGCGTCTTGTTATTTTCTGTTCTACTGGCATTCGTCTGGTTCCACCCATGCTTGGGATGTAAAGGAATTCATGCTACTCTTGCATGAATTCTAGGGTTAGATATGTAACTAAAACCCTGAAGCAACTCCATGTGTTGCATCCTGGAAACAGGAATCCTTTAAGTTGCCTGCTTAATGCTTCAGGGATCGCCACATTTTAGAGGCCCAGCATCATGATCCCCCCTGTGATGAAACATGCTGAGAACCCAGCTTTGCACATTTAGTTATGGTGAAACATGTTGAGAACCCAGCTTTGCACATTTACGAGTAGTTATGGTGAAACATGTAGAGAACCCAGCTTTGCACATTTGGTTATCGTGAAACGAGTTGAGAACCCAGCTTTGCACATTTAGTTATGGTGAAATATGTTGAGAACCCAGCTTTGCACATTTAGTTATGATGAAACAGGTAGAGAACCCAGTTTTGCACATTTAGGTATGGTGAAACATATTGATAACCCAGAATTGCACAATAAGCTTGGAGGAGTAACTTGAGGGCCCCCCCCTCCCCCAGATATAACTCTGGCTTGTGTGTCGTTGCCTGCTTACAGGAAGATCTCACTATGGACCACATGATAGGCATGGAGAGCTGAAAAGTGGCTCTGTCTATTACGTGACAATTTCTTTGGAGAGCCCAGAACTTGAGCACAGTATTTTAGATCTGCATATTTACAGAGCCCCCTTGGATGGCGGGGAATGCACAGTATGCCAAACGCTTCTTCCTCCTAGTTTAGGATCAGATGTGATGATCCTTTAAATGCACGCCAAACTGGAGAAACTGGAGCTCACGACTTCAAATCAACACGTTTCGCAATGGCAGAAAAGCCACAGGAAAAATCTAGATCTACAGTGTAGATAATACCAAGGAGTCTTCAACTTGGTATTGGCTGCAAATGAGCGAGAAGCTCAGCAGCTCTAGTTAAACAACAACAACAACAATCAAGAAGAACATAATGCTGCAGCGTATATATATTATTATTGATATAGTGTTAACCAATTCTGTATTTTCGTGGTTCATTCATCCATTATCCTTTTCGCTCCTTGTGGAGCATGGAGCCACTACAGCTGGTCCCCTTGCAGGAAGCTCGCACTAAGCATTCAAATGCTCTTGCAGCAGTGGTTTATGTAGCAATCTGTTTTACATGATGAGGTTACTTCTCCTGCTTCTTCTTCTTCGTTCACCCTCAGATGTCAACTTGAATAAGTTCAAAGAAAGCAGTGGTCAGCCTGAGGCTGTTGATATCTCCATAGATTTTCTCCAGGAATGGTACTGGTGATGGCCATATGCGTTTTCTCTGTTCCTCATATGTTGGGCACCTTTGCAGCAGATGTTCGGCAGTGATTTTATCAGTGCCACAGTCACACTCATCAGTATTTCCTATCTTTAATTTGTTGAATAGATGTTATCTCAATCTGGTATGACCTGTGCGAAGTCTGAAGATTACCACTTGTTCACTTCTGCTGAGCTGGGAATACGGATCATTTTGTGTGTGGCCTGGGTGCTCTTCTTCCCACTTGTGCCTGTACCAACGCTTGATAAAACTCTTGGACTCCTCATAGGTTATATTTGTGTCAAGTTGAGGAAGCTTTCTCCATTCCTTTGACAATCTGTCAGCCTCTTCATTTCCAGGGATGTTGCAGTGAGAAGGGATCCACTGTATTACGACTCTTTTGTATTGCTGACATAGTCTGTGAAGTGTTACTCTTAGGTCATCCAGTTCAGCATTACTTTGACTTTTCAGCGTTGTAATCACTGACAGCGCATCTGAGAAGATAGCTACTGGTATATCTGAGCTTTCTTCTGTCATTAGAATTTATGATGCAGTTTTTAAGGCCTCTGCCTCTGCTTTGAAGTTACTTGAAAATGTCCCTGTTGCGACTGCTATCTTTTTGTGTGTGCCATTGATTAAGCTCAGGAAGACTCCTCCACCCCCATCTTCTGTTTCATTAGTTGCTGATCCATCTATGTATGTATGAATCCAGGTGTTGCTTGGGTAATGTTTCTCTATATATTTTGTGGTTAGGACTCTCCTTTCTGTTTCATTCTGGCTGTTCTTTCTCTCAATACCAGGAACGTTTTCTATCATTTCAGGGAAGCACTGTTGTTTCCATATTGGTAGCTTGCGTGCAGTACGTATTGGTGTAGCTGTTGATATTGCGTTTATGGGGTCTGCTCTCATCTTTGTTTTGACTGTCTCTACAAAATTGCTTCGCTTCAGTCTTTCCCTTCCAAGTCCATTTATTCTCTGGTGCATTGGGTGGTCTATCAGCCTCCTGAATTTCTCGGCTTGTTGCTGGGCTCTGCTATCTCTTGATGAGGTTACGAATGTCAAACGCAACCGCATGTTAGTCTCTTCGTCGTAATGCCTGAGGGAGCAGTAATCCTATTCTTTCTTTGTCTCTTATGTCATTTTGGCGTATCCTGTTAATCTGAAAACCTGGCCCCTTTTATGCGTTATTTATTGTTAACTGAGGCGTGTTTCTTGTTGATGCATACAGACATATGTACATACACACACAGAAACATGTTCATCCAGGCATCTATATTTGTTTTTTATAGTATGTAGATGATGTTGTAAGATAGGTAGATGATGTTGTAAAATAGGTAGATGATGTTGTAAGATAGGTAGTTGATGTTGTAAGATAGGTAGTTGATGTTGTAAGATAGGTAGTTGATGTTGTAAGATAGGTAGTTGATGTTGTAAGATAGGTAGATGATGTTGTAAGATAGGTAGATGATGTTGTAAGATAGGTACTTGATGTTGTAAGATAGGTAGATGATGTTGTAAGATAGGTAGATGATGTTGTAAGATAGGTAGATGATGTTGTAAGATAGGTAGTTGATGTTGTAAGATAGGTAGTTGATGTTGTAAGATAGGTAGTTGAAGATCAAAGAACACATGGAAAAGAGAACTGGAGACAGGCATGAAAGGGACATGGAAAAATCTTGAGCTGATGGCACGGAACTGTCATACTTGGCGTACGTTTGTTGAAGGCCTATGCTTCTTTGGGAGCTGAAATGTGAAAGAAGAAGATGTTGTTCCTCTGTGTTATGGGAACATGCACCTTATAGTACGAGAGTACTAATAATAATAGCCCCGTCAGTCATAACTGACTATGGGAAAGCGCCCCTGAGGTGACAGCCCTCGGCTGCTTATTTTCCTGGTGCTCCTTTCGACGTTTTCTCCTCTCTTCTGCTTGTTGTGTGAGCTTCTTTTCGCCTAATCTGAGGTGGCGCCGCAGATAGCATCGCCACTTGGTGCGATCGGCAGCTTCATCCTCCCAGGTTGCTGGATTTATGTCCAGTGTCCTCATGTCTCTCTTGCACACATCTTTGAATCTCAGCTGCGGTCGCCCAACTGTTCTTTTGCCATCTGCCAGTTGTCCGTAGAAGATATCTTTCGGGATGCGATCATCTTCCATGCGGCGGACATGGCCAAACCAGCGTAGTTGCGCTGTCTAAGCAGTGTATACATGCGAGAGTACTATTCCAGTTCATTTTGTTGTATTTTGGGCATAACGGCTATCTGTGCTGGATACATTGCTGAATGGATAAAATGGCAAACTGATAAACTGGCGGAATTCAGATAAAATAAAGTTTGCTTGTTGTGTTAATATTTACTAGTTACTTCGCTTGCTAGATGTCTTGTGACTTAATTGTTTGCAGTGACACTTCATATCTTTGGATATCTAACTGGGGAGAGGATTTGGCAATAAACGATATGCGGAACCCTGTTAAAAAAAAAAAAAAAAAAACACAGTTTTCCATTTATTTATTGATGTTTTTGTGATGGCCGAGTGTGAGTGAGAGAAGGCCGTAGTGAGACGACAACATTCCATCGTCACCATAATACACGTGAACACAACAATATCACCATGACCACTTGTATCTTCATCCCACCATCTTCCACTCATCACTTTATTAATAAAGCATGTTGTAACTGGTTGTAACTTAAAGAAAACATCGCCTATGTGATATACAACTGGCTCTCAAAAAAATATTTTTCAATGAACAGTACTAAAATCCTTTTTATTTTTAAGAACATATATGTAAAGTAGACATGACATAATAGCTGTGCATGTGACGTAGCAATGAGCTTTTTCATTACTGTAGTAATACGTTTTTCACAGCACACCTGATGTACTCCTATATCCTGAATGGAGATACGTACATGCACGCACAACATGACTTTGAGCTTGAATGTTTCATTGAAATGATAGTATATGGGCTTTTGTATTTGTTTTATTGTTCCTTTGTTAGTGGAGTGGTTTCATGTTAGGTGTTCCCATGTAGTGTTTGCACCAATGTTCAGCTAAAACACATCTATTATCTTCCTATTTGTGTGTCTTTGTCAACAAATACTTTTATACTAAGGTTAGACACGACTTCATTCAGACCAGAAAAAAAAAAATCATTGTTGAATACATCCTGTATCAATGGAAATAGAAATTAGCTTTCATCATCATCATGTTTCATGGATACTGGTGTTGAAGACCACATCCTTGCACAGTTGTTTGCCTTTTGAGTATATTCTAGCATTGACTGTTTCCAGAGCAATATGGTCAACCCATTCCAGATCTTCCCTCTTTGTTGTCATCCGTTACTTTAACCCATGATCTTTTCGTAGTCTGAAGGTTTCCTAGATCCTCCTTGTATGGATCCAATTAATTTCAGCTTCCTTTCACTCACTCATCACCCTTCGGCGCCCTATGGAGCAAAGGCCTTCAACAAATTCATGCCAAGTCCTCATGCCTTGTGCCGTTCTTCAATGTCTACAATATTTCAGTCTCAAGTTCTTTCGTCGGTCTCTATTTATTATTCGCTGGTCTCTCGTATCGACACGCTTCAGTCTACCCAGATTTGAATGGGTACCTGACTTTGCTCTTGAGTTTGAAAAGGCAGTGAGGAAGAGAAGGGGTCACTCCACTACTCTATCCTGGTCCTAGTATAATGAAGTCTCTAACACTTCACTCCTCAACGGCAGTATATGCTATGGGATTACCTTTAACTTCATCTCTCATACGCTGTGGATTGCAGAATAAGAAATGCCTTGTAATGCTATGAACATGTTTCATTAATGTGCGTCCTATATGTCGCCAGCGCCTTCATCTCAAGTTTCTATTACATTAACCTAATATAAACAAGTGAATATCACAGGTTTTTACTTTATTAATTTTGTGCATTATTAAATTCGAGAACAAATTTATTTTGTTGATGTAACTTGTATTCGTTTTTTTAACAAACTGACAGTGAACACAGCTAAATTCCTTGAACTTGCACGTGAACGCATCCCAAACCTGCGGGGCATTAAAATGTCGTCTCGTGAGCTCCCCTCCCTGTTGGACTGCACCCTTGTATGTGGGGGCACCTACGACATCCTTGTAGGAACTGACGAGGTAGGAGGATAAGAACTTATCGCTTTATTATGGTTGAAGTACTTTTTGCCAAAACTAAAATTAAAGATCCTGATTACGGAAACAATGATAGATTGTTTGGTCTGTTTTTGTTCCACAAAGACGCCACTAGGCGTGGTGGAAACAGCGATAGATTGATCAATTTGTTGTTGCCCTAAGACGCCACTAGGCGTACTGGCCACATACTGCTTTGCCGGTTGGTGGCTAAGGATGGAAGAAGAAGAAAATTAAAGATCGTTTTCCTCTCCATCCATTTTTTAAAAATCCAGAATATTTATACATCGCAAGTCGTTCATTCCTTCATGTCCATATTCTTCCCAGATTGAGCATAAAACTATCACACCTGCTGATCCCTTGCAGAAAGGCTGCACTAGAGCATTCAAATGCTTTTGCAGCGTTGATTTTTTTAGCGATTTCTTGTACATGATGAAGTTACTAGCCCTATCAGTAACCTCATATTAGTTGCGTCTATCGTCGCTAATTCAAGATAATCATTTTGATTTCCGATACCTGAAAATGGCATCATTTGGCCCCTCCAGTTAGTCCAAAAAGATTAAATAAAAAATGTCAAAGTTTTTTCCTTGTCTCAAACTGGTAGTCTCTCATTGCTGTCACGTTGTTAACAAGGGGGAGAATGATGGAAAGCCGGGGTGTTAGGGATGTCATCCAATTCACTATTCATCTGTCATCATCATCAATATGTTTTACCTCACCAGGCCCTCACTTTCCCGCCATACCCTCACTAATCCTTATATATTATTTTTTGTTCTTGTTATTTACTGTTCACTACATTGTGTGGCTCCCTATGTTTGTCCATTCTCAAAACCTATTCTACAGGTGGCCAACCACATGATCACCCACGCCAGTTGAGCATGGTTCTTGAAGAAGAAGATAGTTCCGGGCTGCAACATTTCCATTTTCATTATCCCCGTTATCTAATATTCGCTTTATTGAACTCCTTTCTCTTATATACGCGTTAACTCATTTCTATTCTTAGATATTACAATTCTCAAAATACGACTGTCAAACGCAATGAGTTAATGTATGTTGGAGTTAATACACGCGTTTATAAACAGCCCATCCTTACATTCTAATAATTATTAACCATATGTCAGCAGCGAGAACACCAATTAGGAACTGATGATGTAGTTGTTATTGATCTAGAGGCGTGTAGGCTCTCGCCCTCCGTTTCGATGCCATTGTTACGCACGGATCATTATTATTTTTCGTTTGTATAAACATTTTTCATATGTATGATCATTTTTTTGACTGAAGTGTGTATTATGTTTTCTATGGTCAAAGGGACATAATCCGAGTTGTCGAAACTACAATTTTTAGGAGTTGCCTTCTCTTGTATAGAGACACGTTCGGTCTATAATTTCTTGAACGAAGCGTGACCACATCTCCTTATTTGGTAGTATCAGTCAACTATGGTAGATGTCTGAAACCTTTCTTAACGCTTCTTTTCATGACCATAAAAGGCGCGACTGTGTAAGACTTTTATCTCGAATGTTCTTCGAATCGTCTTATTGTGAACGGCAACTCAGAGATTGTCGTTCTGCGCATGTCAAAAACCGGGAGTTCGTTCTGTGTGTTCCGCCCAGTTGGGCAGTTTAGAAATGGTTTAAGAAGCGAGCAGACGCAACTGCGTCTTGTGATTCTCTGAGGGAAATACAGTGTCTTAGTGGAGAGGTACTTTGACTAGGATTAAGTCACCGGTATCTGTATACCTGAACTAGTTAAATATATATGGGTCGCTCTAGACCAACAAGACTATTGTCTGTGTTCCAGGATTCGTTATATCAGAGATCACGTCCAAGTCAGATGGTTAGACTTAGGAACATTATAAAGGTCGATCTGACCTGTAGCCCATGTATGCTATTCACGTGCAGACAGTGAACGGACTTATTGTATACAACTGATCTGCTAGCATCAGAATGGGAGCATTTATTATTGTTTATGAACATTGAAGATCTGTAGCTGACACTGTTGCAGAAGTTATAGAAATTATTATTATTATTTATACAGCTTCACGAACTAGCACTCGATGATTGATGAATCTATTGAACTGTGATGTCTTATGACGCATATATACAACAGCTATCATTGCTGACTACAGAAATTGTTTTCAATGTGCCATATCATCTTGCTGAACTCGTTAACCATGTTGATGTCATAAGTATCATGACTGTTTTGTGGCGTGCAATAAATGAAAGAAACTTATACAACGAAGTTACCCTTTCTATGACTCTACACGTCATGTGCCTGTGTGATAACCCTGTGGTTCCTACCACTACAGCAACATACTACAGAGAGGGACACCTACATCTTACCACTTTAAATCAAGGTTACCACTTCAGTATCAGCCTTTGAGGTGTGAAGAGTTGGTGGTCAAGATATAAAAATACATAAGATGGGCACTGTAGGCAGATATCAAAATGATGAACAAGACATAGGAAGATCTAGAATGAATAGCCCAAGACAAGAAAACTTAGCATACATTTATTAAAGGTCTATGCTCTTAAGAGGCCTGGAGTTTGATAATAACGATGATTATGAATTACATGCCCTACGCTCTTTTAACAATTACATTATCAACAGCAACTATTGACGAGTTTAGTGCTTGGCGTCAGAACTCCAATAATTAATGGATTCCTGGGCAACATATACAGGAGACTGCGCGACGCATACGACAAGGGAGACTTGGATACGGCAAGACAAGAACACATTCTGGCGCGAAAAATTATCCACATAAGAGATAAATATGGTGAGATATAGAACGATCTGTCTCCTTTCTGACTTTCATAACCTATGTAACCTACAAAATCAATACTTATAATTTCTCTACCGATTTCTTATCATCATCATCATTATCATCACCAGCATCATCATCATTATCATAAGCATCATCGGACACCTGAAAAATAATTAAAAAGAATAACTGTTTGCTACAGTCAGGCCGTCATAGAGCCCAGGTCCGTTCACGGCCATTTCATATTATGAGGCCCTCTCATTGGCTGAGAAGATAGGAAACAAGTACTTTAATCATGCCTGAGGTGAAACCCCCACTGTGACCTGAGACCGGAACCTAATGGCCATGCTGGCCCCCCATCTCGTATGGTCTAGGCATTGTCCGTCCATATTGCACCTTCAATATAGGAGTGTCCAATTTATTGACTCTTCTTGTTATCGATTTATTTGTGGTCCTTGCTTATTAATTATTATTTCTCTTTCACGTTACTTTGTTTCTTATACATTGGGGTTGGGGGGGGGGGGGTGTATCTAATAAAAAGACAAAGAATAAGTTTACTGCTTCTTCAAACATGTCGTAGCAGGCGACTAATTTGGTGTTGTGAATGGGGCTGGCAAAATTACCATGTAAAACATATTGCTACAGACACCATCGCTGCATGAACACATGAATGCTTTGATGCCCGGCTTTCTGCAATGGGACCTGCTGTAGTAATGAACCATGCTCCATAAGGAGCGAAAAGGGAGATCATGACGTAATTAACGCCATCTAAAGTCCAGCACTACCTTGTGGGATCCAATGAGTTATTTTGTTGCAGATGACCAACGTGTAATGTAGGACGATGACAACAAATGGTGATACTACACAGATCCACTTAATTCACCTGGCGGGAAAAAAACCACACATGAAGATCAGCACATTGATAACCACACAAAAAAAAAACCACGAAGATTAGCAGATCACCAGGCTCACTTAACATACATGTCAACAATATCAAAGTTAAACAGGTTGCAGAGTTTGAATACCCAGGGAGAAAAACGAGATGTCAAAAAGCAAGTCAATGACATACCACCTGTCACCATTACTCAGATTTCCGAATATCAGTATGGAAACTAAATGGCAACTGATTAATTGTATATTCTTACCAACTCTTTGCTGTCAGTGTCAACCAAGGTTCCTCACCAGGGCGCAGGGCAGGAAAATCACAACGTGCCAGATGAAATGTTTAAGAAAGTCATTATCGTTACCAGGACAGAGAGAATTAGACATGATGACAGAAAAATTAGAGGAACATCATCCTTCATAATATACAAAAAGGCAGATAATAAAGTTATTTTGTCACCTCATGAAAATGGAGCTCAATCAATCAATACAACGCGCTACAATAGTAGAATTTTTGGTTTTAGGGTACGTGGAAGCCCAAGAGGCTGATGGGTAAACAATATCACATAAATCCTATGACAACACAAACTTATAGTAGACATTGCGGCACATTTGACTTAAGAACGAAACTTCCATTTCAAATCTCCCAACAACGCTGCAAGGCAAGAGTGTGCCGGAAACAAAAACTAAGTAAGTAAGATTATGTAATATGAAGAAATACAATAAAGAAACTGGTTTGGCCACCTGATCAGAATTAAACTATAACCAACCACTATCATTTCCCCGCATGCTACATCATCAGCAAGTTGAGTATGTAAAGATTATAAGAAGAGGAATGAAGAGTGGTAGATGATCAATAGTGGTAGATGATCAATAGTGGTGTATTAATACAGAATACTTCATCATACAGCAGTGGAGCACTAAAGAGGTGCGAGAGAGGGGGCGATTTGCTCTTGGGTGACAACCAGGAAGTGAAGGAAGTGCCATTGGCCACTATTATGACAGTACTGTACTGTTTAAAAATCTACTTTCCAGCATTATACTTTTTTGAGTGTGTGTGTGTGTGTGGTTTATTATTATTATTTTTTTTTTTGGGGGGGGGGGGGGGGGCTGCCAAAGGCAGGATCCGCCCCGCGTGCCAAATACGTTATGTACGCCACTGCCATACAGTACACAAAAATATCAACTACTAAAAGTTCTAGAGTGTTCGATGGTGCCAATGTGAAGGGATGCAGATGAAAAAATCAAACGCGTATTTACTAACTCTGTCATCTGTCATCCATCAACAAACCAACTATTCCCCACATTTAATGACATCATTCCTTTTTCCTTTTTGCTCCTTATGGAGCATGGGGGCCGCCACTGCAGCTAATCCCCTAGTAGGAAGCCTGCCCCAAGGATTCTCATGCCCTTACAGTGGTGATTAATGTAGCAATCGGATTTACAGCAAGAGCCTAGCCCAACGCCTAACCTCACATTAGTCGCCTTGTACAACAAGCCTGAGGGAGAACAGTAATACTATTCTTCGTTTGTTTTATCAGAGACCCCCGGGAACAGTATGGGGAATGTAGTGACATACAGTCCATATAATTAATAAATATTAGACAAACATAAAGGTATGTTTTCAGGCACTCGTAAGAAATAAAGAAGTAGAAAACTAGACAACAGAAAAACAACAGACGTGAGTGGCTTACCCAGGACTCGAACCCAGGACCTTCCGTGCGACAACCCCGCCTAGCTATGCAAGCGAATCACACTATCCTCCCTGCCATCTAGGCATCACCAATAAATGATGCTTCGATGACGGGTCATTAGTGCGACCCGCAACACATAACACCGGAAATTTACCGCGGGCAGTCCAGCCTATTAATGACGCAATCCCTTCTGTTGTTCCCCTATTATACAGTATAGGTCAGACTTACACAAGACAAAGAAAACATACCTAGAGTGCCTGAAAACATACCTTTATGTTTGTCTAATATTTATTTACTGTTTACAGGCCTCGAGTTTCCCTTCCTTATGTGTTATAAAGTCCGTATGATTACTTATCCTCATACCAAAACACACACTCTTAACACACTATCATTTCATTCACTATTCATTCACTATTCATTCACTCAACTTTCAGGTGGAGGACCAGCAGGTGTAAAAGCCTTCCTGAAGTGTTTGGGTTTGGATCTAGGACCAGTCCGTCTTCCCCTCAAGGACGTGCCTTCGGATCGGCTACCTGACCTAAAAAAGGATTTATCGGCACTGGGTCTGGCCACTAAATAATTCACGTCAAACTAACCACATTGACTGCATAACAAGAGCTCTTTATTTCATATAACCAGAAGTGCTAGTGCACATTTTATGACAATCTTAAACAAATATAAACACGTATTCTCTTCCATTGCACAATTCCTGACCGACTAGCACGCCACGCGCACTAGCAGGTCTTTTTATTTATTTTCTCATGTTTCTTAGCTCTCGCTTTTTTCCTTTCCCTGACGAAGGCCTTGTGACCGCAACGTGGGCAGTTTCTTTCGTCTTTTGTCCTAGTAAGTACAATTACCTGTTTGCTTTTTTTTTTTTTAATTCGCCCTCATTTATCTTAGGATCGTATTCCAAAAAGTATTCGCATGTGATATTATCTGCGCAATGCAAACAATTACATAAGCACTTTAGCCGTTGTAATTCATTTACTGTAGTGCTTCTTAATCAGGGATGCATGCACTCTCTGGGGATGTCCACCTGACTTCTGGGGGTGTCCATCTGACTTCTGGTGGTGTTCACCTGACTTCTAGGGGTGTCCACCTGACTTCTGGGGGTGTTCACCTGACTTCTTGGGGTGTACGCATGACTTCTGGGGTGCGAGACTTGCCAGATATTTTAGAAACATCATACATCACAATATAAATATACAGAACTAAAATGTATTTGTACAAATTAGAATACTAACAAGGTAAATTCAATACCGAATTTTTTTTTAGAATAACATTTTCTACAGCATAATTGAAAAGAAGCAGCAACAGAATACTCATACATCCAGTACACTCATTACTGCAATCAAATGTAAAATCCTCAATTTGTTTAAATTCTAAAATTTATTATAAAATTTAAAACACATTAAAAAATATATCTCTGTCAATATTTAATTATGGTTATATCGTATTTTCACTAATAACCATCTTCAGAAATCTCTAATTTTGGTTCAGATTATATGTTTAAAATAACTAGTTTTACTGTGATGAAAAAGTGCTGCAAATTACTTATTAAAAGCACTCGAAATTCATTAACTCCCTGACCAGAGTTTCTCCCATTTTTCCAGGCGCAGGAAATTCACTAAATACTGTACATCAATAAAATGATATTTTCCTTTTTACTTCATGTAAACAGACAAATGAAGAGTATTTTATGCAACAGTTCTTTGTCAATGGAAGTAAGAAAGAGCGTTATTCAGTGTTATATAGAACCAATCCTGACATATGGGAGTGAGTCATGCACAATTAGCTAACAAGTAGGGAAGCCACTAGAGGACACAGAGATGTGACTTTACAGAAGAATGTTAAAAATACCATGGACAGCCAAAAAGAGTAATGAAGATGTCCTGAAAGAGGCCAATGCCCAAAGGAAACTTAATTCACAAGTTAGAAAGAAGCAATCCACTTTTTTAAGGCATGTTATGAGAAGAGGAAAGCTGGAATATATCGTAACAACAGGTAAGATTGAAGGAAAAAGAGATGGGGGAAGACAAAGAGAGAGCAAATACTGGACAGTTTGACATCGTGGCACGGAAATGAAGTCAACAACATAATTAATAAACTGCACTGGTGACAGGAACCTATGAAGAGTCATGATATTTTTTTTTTTTATAAAGTTATTGCCTCGTTTTGGCGAGGCGCGTCCCGTTCAACCTAGTCGATTATATTAGGGCGCATGTCCAAATATAACCTGCAAGTCTGGAGAAGAGAGGGATGGTCATAAGCAGCTCTAAAACAAAATCCATGGTGATATCACGAGAAGAAAGAAGACATCAGATTAAGCTGGGAGAACAGGTCCTGGAGCAGGTCGACCACTTTAAATACCTCGGAGCTGTTATAGACCGAAAGGGAGGCATCTGTAGTGGTTTTTGATGTTATTGCGTGGTTGCTAGGTTACCTAGTGTACTGGATGAGGTCAGCTGTGAAGGCTCCTGAAGATAACAGTTTATGTGAGTTACAGAATGCCTTTCTGCTACCACTTATGACCTCAAACAGACTTATTCTGCTATTATGTATGTTAGCTACGTTTAATGTCTAGGGTAATGAAATGTGATGTGTAGGTAATTAAATACACAGACACACACATGTAAATACTAAGTCTAATAATAATAAGTTCTATGATCAACTCAACTAACACTGGCTTTAGAATTTAAATTTTACAATTTTTTTTAAATTTATTTAGTCCTGAACAAAATTTTCTTCTATATGGGTTACATTGGTTAATATTAATACTAACTACAGAGTCTTTGGAAAACTAGCACTGGATGTCTGGTCGTGGTGGTGTCATCATACCCGATCTCTGTTTACAATAGTCATTGTCTTTGAAATATGGAACTGAGGTATAGTTTTTATACACAAGGATTTTTATTTATTTTAGTGTGGACAAATTTGATGAATCAACAGCAGGCCAGGTTTTCAACTTATCTGGCCTGTGACGATGTAGTAAAGAATTCAAGTGGCCCACTCCTCACAGGTGCTGAGGTAAAATGGTAGGCTTCTTAGTCATCCACTCTTGGATCTCTTCAAAGCATCTGGCACTAGCGCAGTGCCAGACCAGAAACTCTGAAACCAAAATTTTTGCCATGTGTCAACACACTGCCTACTTCACCATTTTTACAAACAACAAAGCAAAAAAAAATTACAAAGACCGGGTCAGATCTCTCTGACCGACCCAGCACATCTCACCCAGGCGGTATCAAATAGCACTAGTTTCCCATTCCTCTATGAACTGCACTGCATCTGAAATATTTTCATTAATCTCTTTTCTTCCATAGAATAAGGTGGGTGATATGTTCCCACTGATTTCCTGAAATAAAGAGCTGTCTTTTACATTCTTGGTTATGTTTTTTCGATTTATTCATTTGCCTCTAGGCCCTGGACTGTCGCTGGAGACCTAGAATAAGTACTCACTTGTAATCATTTTTCATTATATGGCAGTATCAATCACTCAGAATTGTTAAATAAAAAGGTTAATAAATTTTTCCCTTACCACAATTCAAAATTGAAAACACAGTTACGTTGTACTAGCAAAACTCAGCTGAGCCGCTGGCTAGACTATGGCGTCCCACTGGTAATATATAATTTTCCTGGACGTCACACTTCTAACATTAACGATCTGTGTATATGGACAATCTTCCAAAAAAATGGCACTTGCCGGCTACTTTTTTTCTATAATGTGAACTCTTTCGTCCAATCAGCGGACTTCCCCTCTACCGTTCAAATATTTAAACTACAATGTCCAATTTAGGTCCAGTTTCTGTCTAGTGTGTAATATATTTATGTCGGTCTGTGCGTCTGAACTTGGGTTTTCCCAAAATTACACTTGTTTTTGGACCAAACTACAAAAAAAAAAAACTACAAAAATTTTTCGTCTCACTACGTATAAGATTTCTATGCTAAGTTATTTTTAGCTTCTACCCTCCCTTGACTGCCCCTTGTCCACATGCAGTTTGTTTTTCTGCATTTTAGGCTCAAGGACGCTTCAAAAGTAACTTTTGTGAGAAGTATGCACAAATAACTGTCTGCTAGTCTGTATTGAACAATACAGTCTTTCGTCAATATCTTTCGTGTTATCTGTCCGACTTTGTAATTGAAAGTATATTATTTCTCAGGTTAAGATAGCCTATCAAACTAGCTAACTTTTATTCTCCTAAACTTATTATTAAGAAAAAACATACTTTTTTTCAAGGTTAGTTTTGAAATTTGTTTTTGTACCTTCGTTCACGGCGTTTGCCGCTATATTCAAACTAAAACGACTAATTACCGTAAAACGCCTAAGATACGTCTGTTTCTGACAAGAGCTAAGGTCGTTTTCGAGTCCAAGTTCTTACATGGTGTCACTAGTGTCGTAATTTTTTTTTTAAACTACAAACTGCAAATTTTAGATTCAAGCTACATTGCTTGCGTCCGTTCTCACCACAAAGTCCTGAGTCAAATCAGGCAATTTGAGAATCGCCTTGCTAGTGAGTTTTATCTGGATTTCCCTTGCGAGTAAAATCAGTCAGAGGAACACATATAGAGTTAAAATTTTTGATATATTTTTGGTAAAATCCACACAACGACGCGAATGATCGCACGTCTTTTTTTGTTTGCGGTCTAGGTGCCCTCTGCAGTTTTTCCAAGTTCTTGGGGTCATGGGTCATGTTACCCTGATACACAGTATGTCCCAAGAATTCCAACTCTTTGCATCCAATACAACATTTTGTTGGTCTAGCAGTCAAGTTCGCTTCTCTGAGCCTATCAAATAACATATTCAGAGAGTTAATGTGTTCTTCAAATGTTTCTGTGGCGATGAGGATATCATCCATGAAATTCGTGATACATGGATTATTCAAGGGATCCAACAATTTGCGCATCATCCTAGAAAATACACTCGGAGCATTTTTCAGTCCGAATGGTAACATGTTGAATTCATAATGTCCTTCCGAGGTGCTAAAAGCTAAATAAGGTCGAACTTCAGGCTTCACTGGGATCTGGTAATAGCCTTTGCTAAGATCCACCTTCGAAAAATATTTTGCCTTGTTCAGTCTGGCAAATAACTGTTTTGTGTCTGGTAATGGATCCACCTGACCTTCTGTGACAGCATTCAGTTTCCTGTAATCTATGCACAGTCTATGTTCCCCAGACGGTTTCCTCAACAAAACTACACTGGAGCTAAAAGAAGATTCACTGTGAGAAATAATCCCTTCTTTCAACAAATACTCTATCTCCTCTTTCAATGCTTTCTCCTTAGCGAACGGAACAGAATAGGCTCTCATACAGATTGGTGTTGAGTCTACCAGCTTCATGTCATACTGTAGCAAATTAGTATGCCCTGGTTTATCTTCCCTTGTGGATGGTACGGACTACAATGAAAGTGTCTGGCTTGAAATAGCTTAAAAACTTCTTCCGTTAGTTTCCCCTTGAACTGTGAGCCATTATCAGTCAAGATTTGATGCGGGAATCCTAATCTTGTGAATATTGTAAGTAGTGCCTCTGCTACATGTTTTGAATCAATTGATGGCAGGGCTACAGCCTCTCCCCACATAGAACAAGTGTCCACCAGAGTAAGGATGTAACTGTTCCTCCTCTTGGTCCGAGTGAGAGGTCCCACAATATCCACTGCAACCCTCTCAAAAGGTGTTCCCACTATGGGCATTTCCCCTAGAGTTGCAGGAGCAGTCCAATGCTTTGGAGCTACCCTTTGACATTCTGGACAGGATTTGACATATCTTTTTATATCTTCCGTTATCCCTGGCCAGAAGTAATGACAAGCTATACGCTGTCCTGTGGCGCTGATCCCCATGTGACCACTGAAGGGAATCGCATGCCCTAGTTCCATCACTTTCTCCCTATATGAAGTGGGAAGAACCAGCTGGTTGTGACCATTTGTTCCAGTTCCGGCCTTCCTGTATAGCAATTTGTTCTTCATGAAATATTCCCCCTTGCTCGGAGGTGTGTGTGGCATTTGGGCAATTTTTTAAAACAGGGCTTGAGTGTCCTATCCTCAGCCTGCGCCTTCCTCATCTCCTCTGGATGAGCATTTATAGGTTCACCTTCTTCATCCTTTGACTGTGACCTGGTCTGCACTGTCGCCATGATCACAGGTCTCTCGGGATTCCCCAAGAAGACGTATCTACACCCCAATATCAGAGGGTAGATTGGTTCATCTATCACTGCTGCTCTGATTTCTCCTTCCACATAGCGAGTTTTCACCGTTATCCTTGCGATGGGAAGTGTCATGAGTGGTATGTCCTTAGTCGCCCCTTGTATTTCCACTGTTTCGGTGGTATACTGACTTGGGTCCACTAGGCTAGCCTTCACAACTGAATCATAATCCAAACCTGTATCATAAAGGCACCTTATGGTGACCCCATTACAAATAACATCCTCACAAACTGGGGGGTGATAAGGTTCCTGCTGTCCAGTAGGTTTAACCTTTAATCTCTGGTTCCCCGATTTCATTGCAGCAATGTTTGAAGGTTTCCTTTTACAAAATTCGGTGTTATGGTTGTCCTTCTTACACCATTTGCACCACCTCTTTCCTTGGTTAAAAGGTTTTCTTTCATTATATTTTTGGTCATTGAACTGTGAGTTTCTATCACGATAATCATTTCGTGGCCTATCAAAGTTTGTCCTACCTTTATTACCTTGTTCTCTGGTATCAAATTTATTAAAGTGCTGTGGGGCTTTAAAATTTTCTATATGTTTCTTTTTAGAGCCAACTACCTCTGCCTGGGCTGCTTGATACCTCTCAGCGACATTTAAAACCTCCCCCAACTTCTCTGCACCTTGTTGCATGAGAAATTTTCTCAGGTCTGGAGCCATTGACTCTCTTAATTGCTCTATCATGATCATTTCTATTAGATATTGGGTCTTCCCCAGAGCCGTCCATTTCTCCAAATAGGTTTCCAGTCTGGCAGAGAATTGGTGGTATGTCTCCCCAGACAAAAGCCTGGCATTTCTAAACTTCTTACGATAAAATCCACCATTCTTTTCATATCTTAATAACAAAGCTTGCTTTAGCATGTCATAATTGTCTTAGTCGTCTCTATTCATTTTGGCAAAAACCTCATAAGATGTACCCCTAAGCCCCTGGGATAACTTGAGACTCCACCTCTCTCTCTCTAACCCATACGTAGTAGCCAATAGTTCAAATCTACTTAGGTACCCCTCTATGTCATCGTCTTTCTCAACAAAATGATCTAAATGAAACCCCATAGCTGAGGTTGAGGCTCCCTGACTAGGCGTGGCATCGTAGGAAAAGGGGCTGGCACCATTTTCAGGAGCATGGCCTTGTAATTCCAACTCCCTTAGTCGTAACTCGTGCTCCCTTTGCAATCTCCTATCTTCCCTTTCGGCAGTCAATCTCTTTTCCTCTCTTTCTGTAGCTAATCTTCTTTCCTCTGCTTCCCTTTCAGCCTTTTTTTCTTCTAATTGGAGCCTTTTAATCTCCCTATCTGCCTCCAATGCCCTAGCCTCTTTGTCTGCCTCAATCTGCAGCCTCTTAAGTTCTTTGTCAGCCTCAATTTGTAACCTCTTCTCTTCAGCTAACCTCCTATCTTCCCTTTCAAAATACTTGTCACATTCTGACGTTACATATTAAACCAAAACCTGACCATCCATGTTCATTTCCTTAGCCGTCAGCACAGCAGCCGATCTGAATTTGGCTAGATCTGCCATACTATATCACACAATTTAACAATGACTAAGGTAAATTACAAAATCTAATTACTAAGGTAATATACTAATTAATTAATTACCACTGGCTGTGAAGATTCATCAACTTTTACTTTCCACTTTTAATTTTAGGGACACTGTTAAATTTATACAACTTATGCCCCCAATAGTTTAATTCCCGGACCAGGAGACACTAATATCTTTGGTAAATCTAAATCCCGGACAAGAGCTACCCAATATTTGTAGTAGTTTTTTGATGTTATTGCGTGGTTGCTATGTTACCTAGTGTACTGGATGAGGTCAGCTGTGAAGGCTCCTGAAGATAACAGTTTATGTGAGTTACAGAATGCCTTTCTGCTACCACTTATGACCTCAAACAGACTTATTCTGCTATTATGTATGTTAGCTACGTTTAATGTCTAGGGTAATGAAATGTGATGTGTAGGTAATTAAATACACAGACACACACATGTAAACACTAAGTCTAATAATAATAAGTTCTATGATCAACTCAACTAACACTGGCTTTAGAATTTAAATTTTACAATTTTTTTAAATTTATTTAGTCCTGAACAAAATTTTCTTCTGGTCAGGACGTATGAAACAATATGTATTTATCAATAAAAGTATATATATATATATATATATATATATATATATATATATATATATATATATATATATATATATATATATATTGAATAATCAAAATAAAACACTTTGTACATAGATATATGGGTTACATTGGTTAATATTAATACTAACTACAGAGTCTTTGGAAAACTAGCACTGGATGTCTGGTCGTGGTGGTGTCATCATATCCGATCTCTGTTTACAATAGTCATTGTCTTTGAAATATGGAACTGAGGTATAGTTTTTATACACAAGGATTTTTATTTATTTTAGTGTGGACAAATTTGATGAATCAACAGCAGGCCAGGTTTTCAACTTATCTGGCCTGTGACGATGTAGTAAAGAATTCAAGTGGCCCACTCCTCACAGGTGCTGAGGTAAAATGGTAGGCTTCTTAGTCATCCACTCTTGGATCTCTTCAAAGCATCTGGCACTAGCGCAGTGCCAGACCAGAAACTCTGAAACCAAAATTTTTGCCATGTGTCAACACACTGCCTACTTCACCATTTTTACAAGCAACAAAGCAAAAAAATTACAAAGACCGGGTCAGATCTCTCTGACCGACCCAGCACATCTCACCCAGGCGGTATCAAATAGCACTAGTTTCCCATTCCTCTATGAACTGCACTGCATCTGAAATATTTTCATTAATCTCTTTTCTTCCATAGAATAAGGTGGGTGATATGTTCCCACTGATTTCCTGAAATAAAGAGCTGTCTTTTACATTCTTGGTTATGTTTTTTCATTTTATTCATTTGCCTCTAGGCCCTGGACTGTCGCTGGGGACCTAGAATAAGTACTCACTTGTCGTAATCATTTTTCATTATATGGCAGTATCAATCACTCAGAATTGTTAAATAAAAAGGTTAATAAATTTTTCTCCTTACCAAAATTCAAAATTGAAAACACAGTTACGTTGTACTAGCAAAACTCAGCTGAGCTGCTGGCTAGACTATGGCGTCCCACTGGTAATATATAATTTTCATGGACGTCACACTTCTAACATTAACGATCTGTGTATATGGACAGTCTTCAAAAAAATGGCACTTGCCGGCTACTTTTTTTCTATAATATGAACTCTTTCGTCCAATCAGCGGACTTCCCCTCTACCGTTCAAATATTTAAACTACTATGTCCAATTTAGGTCCAGTTTCTGTCTAGTGTGTAATATATTTATGTCAGTCTGTGCGTCTGAACTTGGGTTTTCCCAAAATTACACTTGTTTTTGGACCAAACTACAAAAAACTACACAAATTTTTCCCCACTTACGTATACGATTTCGATGCAAAGTTATTTTTAGCTTCTTCATTCATTCATAACCCTCCACTCCCAAAGGAGCATAGGCCTTCAACAAACACATGCCAAGTCCTCCTGTCACGTGCCGTCATCTCAAGTTCTTTCCATGTTCTCCTCATCATTTTCACCTCTGTTTCCAACTCTCTTCTCCACGTACTTCTTGGTCTTCCTCTGCCTCTCTTGCCCTGGGGGTTCCAGAACAAGGACTGCCTTGTAATGCTATCAACAGGTTTCCTCAGTGTGTGTCCTATCCATCGCCATCGTCTTCTTCTCATCTCTTGTTCCACTGGCACTTGTCCAGTTCTTGTCATCAGTTCCACATTGGTAACCTTGTCATACCATTTTAATCCCTCTATTCTACGCAAGCACCCATTTATGAAAGTCTGTAGCTTTTTGGTTGTTGTCTTTGTTGTTCTCCATGTCTCCGAGCCATACAATAGGACTGACTTCACATTTGAGTTGAAGATTCTTATTTTCGTGTTGGATCCTATTTCTCTTGATCTCCATATATTTCCCAATGCAATGAAAGCTCCTCTTGCCTTTTGTATTCTTATTTTGATATCGCTGTCTGTCCCTCCAACTTTGTCTATATTACTGCCAAGATATGTGTAGGATTCTACATCTTGTATTGGTGTTTCTTCAAGTTCAACCCTGTTTTCATTACCTGCATTTATTCGCATTATTTTTGTCTTTTCCCTGTGTATTTTCAGACCCAATTGCTGTGACCTCTCATCGAGTGTTTTCAATTTGTCCTGCATCTGATTACGGTTATGGGACAGGAGAGCCAAGTCATCAGCAAAATCCAGATCATCCAACTGCTTAGTCAGAGTCCACTGGATTCCATTTCTGTTGTGTGTTGTCGATGATCTCATAACCCAATCTATTGCCAGCAAGAAAAGAAATGGAGACAAGAGGCATCCCTGTCGCACTCCTGTTCTTATCCCAAATGGTTCTGTAAGCTGTCCTTCATGAAGAACTCTGCACGTCATGTCTTCATAGGTTTTTCTTTATTAAATTAATGATCTTCAGGGGAACTCCATAATGCCTCATCAATTTCCAAAGTGATTCTCTGTCCACACTGTCAAATGCTTTTTCGTAGTCCACAAATCCGATGTATAGTGGTGAATTCCATTCCAGACTTTGTTCAACTATTATTCTCAAAGTGGCTATCTGGTCTGTACATGATCTGTTTTGTCGAAAACCTGCTTGTTCATCTCTCAATTTCTTGTCTATGGACTCCTTTAATCTCTCAAGGATAATCCTGTTCAATACCTTTCCTGGCACTGATAGTAACATTATTCCTCTATAATTTGTGCACTCTTGTAGATTTCCCTTCTTAGGCAACTTAACCAGATATCCTTCCTTCCATTCTGCTGGTATCTCTTCTTTTTCCCAGACTTTACCAAGTAATTTATATAACATCTCTGTAGCCGTGTCGATATCTGCTTTGATGGCCTCTGCTGGAATGCCATCAGGTCCAGACGCTTTTCCATCTCTTAGAAGCTTTATGGCTTTCTTTATTTCTTCCTTCGTTGGTCTTTCACCGTTAATTTGTAGCTCTTCTTCTGCTGGCTGGATGTCCGGCGGGTTTTGTGGAGCTGGTCTATTGAGAAGGTCCCCAAAATATTCCGTCCATCTCTTCATTTGCTCTTGTATATTGCTGAGCAGTTTCCCATTCTCATCTTTTATGAGGCAACTTGTTTGCTTGTATTTCCCTGTTAGCTTCTTTGTGCTGCTATACAGTTCTCTCATATTTCCTTTGGCTGCAGCATCTTCTGCCTCTCTTGCCAACTCCTCAATATACTTTCTCTTGTCTCTTTTGATACTTCTTTTTACTTCTTTCTTTGCTTCTGTGTACACTTCTTGAGCCTTGGCTTTGGAACTTCTGGTTTTGCTTGTGTTTAACTCTGCTTTCTTGTTTTATCTATCTTTTATCTTATTGATGGTTTCTGTTGTTATCCATGCTTTTTGTTGTCTTTCCCTTTTCCCCAGTATTTCTTCACATGTCTCCTTCCATACCGTTTTGACCTGCTGCCAATAGTCTTCTGTATTCTCTACATCTTCCAACTGTTGGAGCACTTGGAATTTGTTGGATACTGTGACCGCAAATTTGTCTCTTGTTTCTTGATTTCTTAGCTGTCCTACATTAAACTGTTGTCTATAATTTTGCATTGTTGCATATCTCTTGAGTTTCATTTTTACTTTGGCTATCAGAAGATGGTGATCTGATGCCACATCTGCTCCTCTATATACCTTTACATCCTGCAATGATGATCTAAACTTCTTCTTTATGCATATATGATCGATCTGATTTTCTGTTCTATGGTCTGGTGATATCCATGTTGCCTTGTGTATTCTCTTATGTGGAAACATGCTTCCTCCTATAGCCAGTTGATTTGAAGCACAGAAGTTTGCGAATAGTTCTCCATTTTCATTCATTACTCCTAGCCCATGTTTTCCCATGACTTCTTCAAATCCGGTATTGACTGTACCTATCTTTGCATTCATGTCACCCATCAAAATTATGATGTCTCTTCTTTTTACTTTATCCATAATTCCCTGTAGTTTAGTATAAAATGCTTCTTTCACAGACTCTTCTTTGTCATTAGTTGGTGCATAACATTGGATGACATTGACATGAATTTTCTTTTTAGCTGGCATTTTAGTCTCAAGGACGTGTCCCCTTTCGGGCCCCGGTAAAAGTAACTTTAGTGAGAGTATGCACAAATAACTGTCTGCTAGTCTGTATTGAACAATACAGTCTTTCGTCAATATCTTTCGTGTTATCTGTCCGACTTTGTAATTGAAAGTATATTATTTCTCAGGTTAAGATAGCCTATCAAACTAGCTAACTTTTATTCTCCTAAACTTATTATTAAGAAAAAACATACTTTTTTCAAGGTTAGTTTTGAAATTTGTTTTTGTACCTTCGTTCACGGCGTTTGCCGCTATATTCAAACTAAAACGACTAATTACCGTAAAACGCCTAAGATACGTCTGTTTCTGATAAGAGCTAAGGTCGTTTTCGAGTCCAAGCTCTTACATGGTGTCACTGGTGTCGTAATTTTTTTTTTTTTAAACTACAAATTGCGTCTGCTAGGCTTTTAGATTCAAGCACGTGTGCAGACAGCATCATTTTTTTCTTTTCTTTCCTCTCCGTTCTTGCCCCGTCTAAACTAATATGCCATTTTTGTGTCTTCATGTTATAACTAGTTGGGTTTCAATGGCGCTAGAAAACGCTGGCGTGGGCGAGAATGTATCAGCGTATCTTACCTATATTTTTATCCCTACATGTTATTTTACCTGTTATCTTTATAAATGGAGGAATTTTAACGTTGCATCACTGTAATTTCACCACAGCATCAAAGAAGAGTTGGCTACTCGAAAAGCAGCAGCTGGGAGACTTTTTCAGGCCATAAATCGAGGATTCCTCAGCAAGAGAGAGGTTGGTAAGAAAACGAAGATGGCTGTATACCTCTCCACCTATGTCCCAGTCTTGACATATGGATGCGAGTCATGGGCAATGACTACAACCCATAAAAGCCAGATCCAAACCTCAGAAATGAGGTATCTGAGGAAGGTGGTTGAAGTAACAAGAAGAGACATGGTACGCAACCAGACGATACGTCAAGGCCTAAAATGCCACCCCTACAGACCCAAGTAGAACAGTCCCAATTAAGATGGTTTGGCCATGTCTGCAGAATGGGAGAAGATCGGATACTACGACAAGCATGGGAAACAAAGAGCCAAGGATCCAGGCCCCGAGGACAACCCAGAGTCCGCTGGGAGGACAACATTAGACAATCTTTGAAGGACCGAGGACTAGAATGGAACCAGGCCAGGAGGAAGACAGCCGATAGGATAGTCTGGCGCTCTCTCTTCCAAACCTCTACACCTCACGGTAGAAGGTGAACGACTAAGTAAGTAAGTAAGTAAATAAGTCCAAATATAAAAGACCCTTAGGTCTGAGATTATTTGAGTCATGATCTCCTACGCCACTAGGCATGATACTTGAAGAAGAAGAAAAAACAGACATTTTATATCTTTTTCTGATATCTAGCATATACCCGATATCTGATATCTAGCATATATCTGATATCTAGCATATATCTGATATCTAGCATATATCTGATATCTAGCATATATCTGATATCTAGCATATACCCGATATCTGATATCTAGCATATATCTGATATCTAGCATATATCTGATATTTGATATCTAGCATATATCTGATATCTGATATCTAGCATATATCTGATATCTAGCATATACCCGATATCTGATATCTAGCATATATCTGATATCTAGCATATACCCGATATCTGATATCTAGCATATATCTGATATCTAGCATATATCTGATATCTAGCATATATCTGATATCTGATATCTAGCATATACCCAATATCTGATATCTAGCATATATCTGATATCTAGCAAAATCTGATATCTGATATCTAGCATATATCTGATATCTAGCACATATCTGATATCTAGCACATATCTGATATCTAGCATATACCCGATATCTGATATCTAGCAAATATCTGATATCTGATGTCTAGCATACTTTGCTAGCTAGAAGATAATGAGGCGCCAGGCTGTAAAGGGGTCTGTGACCTCTAAAAGATCAAGTAAGAAGCACGGCTTTAGAGCAAGGGTCATCATCATCATTTTTCGTTTCGCACCTTATGGAGCATGGAGCCCCCACTGCACAACTGGTCCCCCCTTGCAGGAAGCCTGCAGCAAGCAGTCACAAGATCTTGCAGTGGTATTTTCTGTCGCATGTTTTGCATGAAGAGTTTGCCAGCCCCATGCACAACCTCATATTAGTTGCCTTGTACGACATGCTTGACAGTATAGTAGTCCTATTCTTTCCTTGTCTCATCGGAGATCCCCCCCCCCTTCCCCCCCCCGCTGATGATTACACGGGACAAGGGTAGATTTATAGCAAAGTGTAATGACAGTAAAAATTGACAATGAAAAGTAATGAGGGACAGACGAGGAGAAGAGTGGACAGTTTAGCAATATTGCATGTTAGAGAGTCAACAGCAGAATCTATAACAAAGCATCAAGACAAGGATGTTGTAGACAGACATGACCCAATACACCAGTCGGTAATGTCACCAACAACCATTTCCTACTCTTGGATCCGTTGTTAGTTGTTTCCTGCTGTACACTGCCAGGCTTGGTTTCCACACAACCGCATACATTGTGTTTGTTTGTTTATTTGTTTTATTTATCATTAATAAAAAATACTTCAATCAGACTTAAAGGTCTTTTATATTTGGAGATGCGCCCTAATATAACCGACTAGGTTGAACGGAACGCGCCTCGCGAAAACGAGGCAAAATTTTATTTTTTTTTTAAATATTTACCATTAGGCTATGCGTATTTTGAGGATTGAGGCTCTTGAAATGTGGATATATAGAAGAATGGGGCGTATCTCATGGAAAGAGATGAAAACAAATAAGGAGGTCCTAGAAAATCTAGGTATGAAAAGAGAACTAATGAGGGAGGTCAAAGTTCGGCAGCTAAAATACTTTGGCCACATAAAAAGGCATAACACTTTTCAGAAGACCATAACAGAAGGGAGAGTTGAAGGCAAACGTGCAAGGGGAAGACAGCGCTATAAGTGGGAAGATAACATCAAAAGATGGACAGGAAAGAGTCTATCAGAGTGCACCACCAAGACAAGAGACAGAAGACGTTGGAGATCCATTACAGCCAACCTTCGTTGTGGACATGGCAACTGATGATGATGATATGCGTATTGTTATTTGGGTATCTATTTCATAAGCTTAAGGAGGTTCTTGAAATTCTACACACATACATTATGGATTCAGTGTGGCCCAATTAAAAATAAACAAGAAAGACAAGAAACAATTTTCTTTACCTAACTACAATATCATCATCACCATCATCATCGGCATCATCATCATCACCCTTCCTTATGGAGCACAGACCTTCAACGAATTCACGCCAAGCCTTTCCGTCCTGTACCATGCGCTTAACGATCTCTCCGTTAAAAGACAATAAACTCAACCAGCGGCAAAAGTTGAATTGCCACTCTTTACTGTCACTGCCCAGTGAATATAAAGCAAAGTGTTCTGGAGATCGCAGAAGCGAGAAAATGCGACTAGCGAACAATAACACCTCCCTGCTTGAAAGTCATTTGTCTATCAACTTCATCCGCTCTGTCTTGCACAAAACGTTACTACAGGCACTACTTTTTTTTACAGATAAATACACCTCTCAAACAGATTTCCCTTTTCAGCAATAGATTCACAGTTTGAACTCTGTGTCTATGTTTTATGCACAAATTATTACGATTACGTTTGATAAAAGAAAGTTTATGAACTTTTTGTTGTCTCATTGATAGCTTTTTAATCACTTCGTTGCTGACACTTCCTACTATTTCTACTTGTTACCTATACCTCCATGAAGTTTGAGAATGAATGAAGTAGAAAATCTGCTATAGATAAATTCATTTATAGCAGGGGTTCTTAACTTTCCTTTGCCAAGGACCCCTTTGATTGTCCGGTAAAAGTTATGGACCATTTCTTAGAAACAATTCTACGTAGACGCATAATTAAAATTTGTGCATGCAAATAAAACATTTTATTACTGATAAAAATAGTTACGCTTACATGTAGTCATAGTGAAATATATAGACAATCGGTAAAAAAAATAGTATGCAAAAATCTGTGATAATTATCAGAGAAAAATATTCTAGTGAAAATACCATTCTAATTTTTGGATTATATCCGCTAGGGGTTCTTAACGTTTATTAGCTCATGGTCCCTTTATGAGTCATTTACCTCTGTGCCCCCCACCCCCCTCCCCCTTTTCATATTTGCTGTTAGGTGGAAAAAAGGTACTTTACCATCTTACTGTGGCCCCTGGAAATATGGCATGACCCTCTAGGGGGCCATGTGACCCACCACTGATGTACACGCCCCCCCCCCCCCCCCTAGAATCCATTCATGTACTCTCAAGGGATCCATGGACTACGGGTTAAGAAACCCTGGTCTATGGCATGTTAAGACTTTCTATAATCCTTGTTTTTAAGCTGAGGATGTAGGGAAGACCGGTACTTGCAGTCACGTGGGTTAGTTGTCACAAACACTAGATCAGAGAAATGGTTCGTTTTCAAAACTTCTCTGCTGATCTTGTTTTGTATGTACCAGGATTAATAGCGCACTTGGTTTCATAGGTCACATAAAAATAATCTTAATTCAGGGCACGATTTGTTTTGTTTTTTATTTTGTTTTATTTTCGACATTCAAAAGGACATATTTCCGCTTGTCGTTAAAAAAAAAAAAAAAAAAAAATTCTTTGTTAAGTAAGTTTTTGCTTTACTTATAATTGTAAACATCTACCTTAACGGGAAAGCTCTAGGCTGTTTGAACTGTTAATGTTTTGAAAGCGTCTTTTATCCTGAATCAAATATATAGAGAAACAGAAAATACAGTCATTTGGCAACCTCATGGGAATGGTCCGCGATCAATTACCACTACGCACCCACAGCAGTAAACTGATCTGGTTTTAGGGTACGGGGAAGACCATGGCAGATGGACAGACAATAGTAATAGAAATCATACAATGCGGGCTCTAGTCCGACACACTCGGTTCCAGAATAAAACTTCTGCTCCCTACAAAGTTTATCTGCAAGAGTTGACTGAAAAATGTAAGTAAGGAAGTAGTTGATAAATGTCGAAATGTGAGATGTATAAACAATGGAGATGGTGTAACGTTGTCCAGGGGAATTTATATCATATTGTGACAACTTTCCCCAGAATATATTTTATAAATAAAAAACAAACATGCTCATATTTGACTAGTTTTTTTTTTTTTGCAGGGACGGGGAGGGGGTTAAAAGATAAAGGTAGTCAGTCCTAAAGCAGATATTTCCGTAGATGGGCGAAGTGTTGGAGATTTCACTATTCTATGGTCCAGCATCGAGAGGTGAGGGCGACCAGTTCGGGGGAGTTAAAATTTTATTTTTTAAATGTATCACTGCTTGTAGACATTGTTATCTTCATGTTCAAGTGACACACCACTGGATAATAAACATAGTTAGAAAATAACCTAATAACATGCGCAGCTGCTGCTCTAGCAATATTATGCCGCGAGTCGTTGCGCAAGTCAGGAGCACAGCAAAACACGTCAATATAAATCTTAGAACTCTTACTAGAAAATGTAAGTGGCAAGAGAATATCATTGACCAGCCATAATAGCCTCAGTCTTTACTGCTGTATATGTATAGCTCATCTTATGTGTGCGTTAAAACTGAAAGAAGTGAGGAAACTAGCAGGACGGCTGTCTAAAAGCAATGGACTTAAAATACTAGAGAACTGGCGGATGTACACAACCGGTGCTGAGTTTTTATTGACTCTCTCTAAAGGCATGCCGAATCGTCAGTGTGATAGGATTAGGAAGGTCGAGTGTCGAAAATCCGGTTTAGAAAATTTGCATAACAGAAAGTAACAGACTATTGAATGTAACTAAAAGGGAGATAAAACTATGACTCATAGATTTGAAAGCAAAGGGTGATAAATCCTTAACTGCGGCCTTTGAGAAAAAGTCGTGTTTTTTAGTTAATAGGGAGTCGTGTGTCAGAAATTCCGGTTTCATAAATTTGCATAAGCTGGTTTAGCGGGCTTGGAGTTTGTGTTAGAGGGCGACAAAACTATGACTTGTTGATTTTGAAGCAAAGGGCAATAATCTATGATTACGCCCCTTGAGGAAAAAGTGCTCAGTTTTGTTTTTCAGTTTTGCTGAAGAGAAATCAACTCGCACGGAAAGTGGTTTTTTTTTTGTGAGTGAACTGCTAGTGAGAAAGTCTGATCTAGAAACTTCGAAAATAATTGTAATGGTAAATCGAGGTTCTAGGTTTAGTTAGTTCAGATCTGGATGCGTTAAGCGTAGGCTGAGAAATATGGGTTCTCTCCCAAGTGTGTAAGCCAGTATTTGTTTTATAGGTGACGGGCACAGTTGTGAGTTACCATCGCGTGAGAAGGCCATTAGTCTGGCTTGCTTGTGTGTTCACAGAAAAGATATAACTACTCACGTAGACGCTCGACCACCCACATGTCACATTCATACATGTCAGTTTGTTTCATGAGTATTTCTGAGGACCAGAGACAGTGTTCCCATGTTGAAGAAAATTTACACCTTCTCAAGACGACCAGGTATGTCGAATTTCGACAATTAGATAAACAGTTAGAATAATGTGAAGAACAATAGGCAGCAGCTAGCCATTGAAAAGTGTGAAACAATAGACATTTGGTAGAAATTATTACCACTGGCGGTTAGGCCAGTCTTTTCTAAAGATACATCAAGTAATCACGCTAAGACTCGAATGTTAAGAAGATAGAAGTACAACAGAGCAAGCAATAGCAGAAGTAAGAACAACGAGTACTGAGATTATTGCTATGACAGAAGTTTTAAAATGACAACACTGGTTCTCAAACCATAACCATCTTGACAACCAGAGTCAGTAGACAAATACAGAAGCAGTGACAGTGCTTAAGGTGGTCCCCGGTAGAGAAAACTGGATTTTACGTACAAAATATCGATTTTTTTACTTTTGAGCTTATTTTATTAAATAATCATCGAGGAATCGATTGAGCAAGGTTTTATAACATAAAAAATGCATTTGATGTATCAAAAAGCATATTTTCTGTACTACCCCCAAGCTATGATTTGCAAATTTGTGCCGAAAATGCAAGATTTGTCGCTCAATAATACCTTAGTTACGCTGTCCATATCGTGGATTATTTGGTATCGATACACAGGGAATTTCGTTGTCTGCCGTAATATCGCAAATTCGAAACTATTTTTTCTCATAGCTCTGAGTGATGTGTGTTTGAAAATTTCCGTAATTTTACGCTAACTTCCTTATAAGGAGTGGTCACGTGGTGACCTCATGCCCTCATTCCCGACCCATTGAAGACGCAAACGTAAACACCTGTTTTGATTGGTCATAACAACATTTTGGCTGCGTGCGCAAATGTGGAAGAAAGCAACAGCCATTTCCGCCCGTAAACAATTATTGTCCTTGCATGTAACGTGGTGTTCGATATTTTTCTTGTTTAAATTTCAGTGAATTGTGTTCTGTTACTTCAAAATAGGAAGAATAGGTAAGAGATCAAAGCAAATATCTGCTGCCAGGTCGCGTCGACAGTATGTGAGTTCTAGGAGTGGTAAAGGTAAGACAGAATCAGCGGTGAATGATACACAAACTGATACTCAAACAACATGGAATTTCTGCATACCAGTATCCGATATGCCTATGGTTCAAATTGCAGATCCAGTAGTGCCGTTCACCACTGGCCCAAGTCGATCAGATATAAAAATTAACTTGAGCACGAGCAAGAATGTTGCATCTCATAATACTGTCTGCACCCAGCCTAAACCTACGTACAAAACCACTGTGGACATTTCTTTCTTCAACAACTTTCTTAAAAATGTGTGTTGCAATGTGTGTAAGCAAAGCACATTGCAAACAAGAACTAACAACACCAAGTCTAAGGGTTTCTCTCTCTTCCTGGAAGTTGTGTGTCACACATGTGAAAAAGCAATTTCTAGAACGTACACATCCGAGAGGGAACCAGAAGGCCGCGGCCCTCGTGGACATGCAATCAACAAATCTGCTGTTCTTGGTGCCCTCATGTCTGGAATGGGTCCATCTACGTTCAATCTCTTCTGTGAGAACCTAGACCTCCCTGGCCTGCACCAGAAAACATTTCATAAATATGCAGATCAAATTTTTGATCATTTGGATACCATGCACTCTACAGTATTTCAACGTTCCGTCAGCATCGTCCGAGCTGAACACGCTAAGAGTCAGCATCGTACCATTAATAAAAAAGAAGTCATTGACATCGCTGTCAGCTTTGATGCAACATGGCTAACTAGAGGTCATAAGTCACTGATAGGTGTTGGCAGTGTTATCGACATCTTGACTGGCATGGTCATCGATACGCATGTTATGTCTTCCTTCTGTCACATCTGTGAGAATACTGGACAGTGGCAACTGAAAAATCAGCCTGACAAATTTGAAAAATGGAAAGCAGAGCATCAGAAGGACTGCTGCCGTAATTACGAAGGGTCAGCCGGAATGATGGAGGTAAAAGCCTGTGAAGTTCTCTTTCTTCGTTCAGTGGCAAATCACAAGCTACGCTACACTGTTTTGCTATCAGATGGCGATTCCAAGGCCTACAACAGACTTTGCGACATCAAACCGTATGAACCAGAAGTTCACATAACCAAAGTAGAGTGCGTCAACCATGTTGCAAAGCGATTAGGCACTGCACTGAGGACACTGATTACTTACTACAGGAAACAAAAAGTCACCCTTGGGGGAAATGGCCGTGGTCGTCTAACCTAAAATGCCATACGAAAATTGTGTATTTACTACACCAGGGCCATCCGCAAGCATAGTACCGCGCCAGAGATGAAACAAGCCATCATGGCTTCTCTCTACCATGGGTATTTGATAAACGACAAACCCCAACATAATTTGTGTCCGCCAGGCAAAGACTCCTGGTGTTTCTATCAGGCTTCCATCGCCAAAGGAGAAGCTGCCGGACCACACGAGACCAAGGTTCACACTCCGCTAGACTACAACCTGCTCCATAAGCACTTAGCCCCTATTTATGAGCGTCTTACTGATCAGCATTTGCTCAAGCGGTGTCAGCTAGGTGAAACAGAAAATGCAAATGAAAGCCTATACAATGTTATATGGAGTCGTTGCAGCAAGCGGAAATTTGTGTCATTAAAAAAGCCAAATTCAGTGTCCTTGTGGCCGTTGGAGAGTTCAACTTTGGTCCATCAGCCAGTGCAGAAATAAAAAGGCTGTATGGTCAAGCATCTGGAACTACAGTGAAAACTAACGTTTGTTCTAATAACATTTTCAAACTTTTTATGTGCTCAATAGCTGTAGTGTTCACAGGCGACATCGGATGTTTCACGCATCTCAACAAGACGTCGGCGACGACATTTTGGCTGCCCTTGATTGCCTTGATGTCGTAGTCGTATGGCTGAAGAGCCAAACATTCTCGAGCGGCTCTTTTGTTCTTGAATCGAGCTGTCTTGAGGTAAGACAAGGTACGTTGATCCGACTCCAGGGTAAAATGAGCTCCCAAAAGATACCGCTGTAATTTGGAGAAGCAGAACACAACAGCAAGTAGCTCCCTTTCAATGATAGGATACCGTTGCTCCGTGGGTGTCAATTTTCTGCTGACATAGACCGTTGGGTGCATGCAGCCTTCAAATTCCTGCATCAATGTCTCCCCGATAGCTGTATTTGACGCATCGACTCTGAGGGTGAAAGGTATAGTAGCATCAGGCAATCTCAAAACAGGCATTTTTGAAAATGAACATTTAAGAGCATTTAAGGCCACATCACAAACATGAGTCCAGATGACTCTATTTGGGGAATCTTTCTTCACCAACGAAGACAAAACCGAAGTCATGTTTGCAAAATTAGGTAGAAACTTTCGATAGAAGTTGACTAAACCAAGGAGATTGCGAACTTGCTTCTTAGTTCGAGGAATTTCAAGGTTTAAGATCTTAGAAATAGTAGAGTCCTCAGGTTTTAGAAAACCACCTCCTACTTTATGGCCTAGAAAGGAAATTTCAGTGAATCCCACTCTCGTCTTAGAGGGTCTAGCAGTAAGGTTATGTAGGCGCAATGTATTTAACAAAGACTGAATACCTACAATGTGTTCATCCCAAGAGCGATGAAATAAACAAATATCATCTATATAGGTGATTAAATCTTCTCGGTCGGAAAAGAGTCTTCGCATCATGCGAACGAAGGTAGCAGGAGCGTTACCCAGACCGAAAGACATAAAATTGAATTGAAATAGACCAAGAGGTGTGGCAAAAGCAGTATAAGGCTTATCTTTATCCGATAATGGCACTTGCCAATAGCCTTTTGATAGGTCAAATTTCGTGAAGAACGTAGCAGGTCAACTTATCTAGAAGAGACTCTAACAACGGTAATGGTTCAGCGTCCTGAATGGTCAGGGAATTTAACCGCCTAAAATCTATGCAAATACGAATAGATTTATCTTTTTTTCTAATCAACACCATACAAAAACTGTAAGGTGACTGTGATGGGGTAATGATGTTCAATTTCATCATTTGTTCTATTTCATCCTGAACCTGAGATTGTAAGTGGATAGGTATAGGATACGGTTTCAACTTGATAGGTTGAAAATCAGTAAGAACGATATCATGTTCAATGATATCTGTATGTCCAGTGACATCTGTAAGTACATCAGAGAACGATACCAGTAAATGAGAAATTTGTTCCTTCTGAATGGTCGGGACAGAAACCAGATAGACCACATCATGATTAACGGTAGATGGAGACATGCATTACAAGATGTGACGGTAAGAAGAGGTGCAGATGTGGGAAGTGATCACAATTTAGTAGTAGCAAAACTGAAAGTGAAACTAAGAAGGGCTGAACCAACTGTAACTACACATAAAAGGTTTGACATCAGCAAATTGAAGGACCCCCTTTACCGGAAAAGCTTTTGCGGCTGACATAAAGAAACGATATCAATTTGCCAAAAGTCAGGAATAGACATTGACTGATGATATAGACCAGAAATTCAACACCATTTCAACAATATATAAGGAAAGCAGCAAATCATGCTTGGGATTCCAGGAAAGGAAGAAGCAAGACTAGATAACACCAGAAACATTAAACACCATAGCACTGAGAAAGGAAATGAAAAGAAAGAAAACAGAAGCGAAGTCTCCCAGGTTAAAGCAACTATATAGCGAACAGTACAGTCAGCTGGACAAGGAAGTTAAACGCCAAACCCGAGCCAACAAAAGGAATTTCCTAGACGACCTTGCAAGACAGGCAGAAGAGGTAGCACTGAGAAATGAACAAAGCATAGTATACAAAATAACTAAATTCATCAGCGGAAAACGAGGTGCAAACAATATTACATTAGTAAGAGATAAGCAAGGAAATCTAATCACGACAGCAGAGGGACAGGAAACAAGACGGGCAGAGCACTTCAGAGAAACTCTGAACAAGTGTAGCAAAGTTAGATTTTGCTGGGGAGGTTATGATGGTATCCTAAAAAGAATGAAATCCGTGTATGTATTAACCGTGTGAGGTCAAGCACATGTAGGCCCCTGACTCTATAAATGATGATGATGAATTATGTGCAGGGAACCTAACGCTACCTCCCTAGATCTCACACTGTCACTGTGTTGGCACTAGTGTAAGGTGTATGATGTACCTAGTGTCTAGGGGAGAAATGAAATGATGGTACACAACACAAAAACACTTTAAGTTTCTATGAGGAAGTGAATAAAACCTGTGGTTAAGTTTTTCTTTAAATTAATTTTTTGTACAATTTATTTTGCCTGTCCAGTCATATCGTTTGGACAGGTCTTTGAAAATGAGGACAAGATAGTTTACATAAAAGAGTAACTAAAATTGTGTGGACAATCTGCCCAAATAACTACAATGTTAATATATGTCTTTCCTGTTGGAATGTTCACAGTTTAACTATATTCTTGTAAGAGGGAGAGTCACTGTGTATGAGGGGCTGAAATGTCATCAAACCCCACAAAAGTCCTGAGTATGACTTGAAATACCAAGGTTTATTTACAACGAAACTGTCAGATGTACCCAGGTCCTTAACATATCACCTGGGGTTTCTTGTTGAAAGATAAGATATTGTGTAGTTGCAGAAATATCGATATCACATCACACGCCCAAGCACCTGCTGTTATCTCTTGAAAACATACATGAAATTTCGGAGACTTCTTGGCGTTATCGTCACTCCTCAGGTTTCCTGTCACCAGCTGGCAACAAGAAACAAAACCTTTGCAACAAAAGGACACCCTGGCCTTTTACATCTGATCACTTATTCTTTTATTTAATTTCATACGTGGGTATGGGGTCAGCCTCGAGTGCATTTCAGGTGCACTCACCCCTAGCTTTACATGACTCCCACCTTGCTGTGAACACCCCTCAGGTCCCTATGGCAGATACGCCACTGTACGTTTACATAGTTTTCCTCAATAATATAATGTGGGGTAACCACATTTCCTTTTATATATTTTTCTCATCTTTTCTTTTATATATATATATATATATATATGCTTCAGGCATGTTGAACAGTGTTCATTGAACACGGAGGCTTACTAATATACTCTAATACAATAATATTCAAACATAATCATGACAACATACATTAGTTAGATACATTTCAACGAGAGGACTCAACAATGTCTGCTCCCGGCACGTCCTTCACTTTTTCCCAATAGCAGTATCTAACTTTGGTAATGGGATTAAACATATTTAATTCATAAGCATTCTTACCACAAATCAAGAAATATAAACAAATGACGCTGACTTTGCAAAGAAATGGCCTCAGTTTCTTCTACTCCGTCCAGACTGTGAAATACTTATGTAGTTATTTAATTTACTTTTAAATTTATCACAGCTGTTCTCAGCGTATCTGAATAAAAAATACAGTTCAACTGGCAATGAATAGTGAAAGCTTTTTGCTAATATTTAGTAGCACTGGCCAATCGAAAGCCTGCGACTACCAGAATTCAAATGCAGTTTTTTTAAACAATAATAATTCCAAACATACTCTGCGTCTGGTAGTCGATTGGCCAGTCTACTTTAGTTATGCCAATACAAAACGATGTGAGTTTTTGGTAACACTTTTCCTACCGCTCCCCTCTCCTCCTATACTCTTGTTACCCCAGCGAATTTGAATGTACCTCAATGCCTCCCTTCTAAGCCGGTGTCCCCACTAACGTTATGAAAAAAACAAGCAGGAACAACAGTCCTTCTGGTCGTGCGTCCGTAGACATTTAGTATTTTCTTAATAACTTGGCAAATATTGGGACTATTATATTATTTAAAACACATTCTTGCTCAGTGGACTCTAAGCTATATTACCATGTGATTTTTATAATCAGTTTCATTATGGTTTTAGATTTTCAATTTTGTCACTGGTCATCGTCAAATAAATATTTAACACAAGACCGCCATCTTTTCCCCCTCTTTCATCTCGCTAGCATGTATTTTTCAAATAACTAACTTGTTTTTGTGACGTCAGAAACATTACCGCGAGGAGGCAATAAAATTGTCTGCGTGTTTTGCCTCTGTTGGCTTTGCTCCAGCGTATACATGCATGGCGGACTATCAAGCGAAGCGGGGTGTTGGCGTGGCGGGTTAAGAATTGGCGTTAATAATTTGTATTGTATCGTGTAACACTACCAAAAAATGTAAGGATTACTACTTATTACCAGCGTTAAAGTTGACAGAATACGTTAATTCAGATAGTTATTTTGCGGCACTCTTCCGCAATATCGTTAATTATAAGGCTAGGCTGCAGAATGTATGCAGCAGATCTGGTAAAATGTTAAATATTGGTAGTACGTTTTCGAAACCGAAACCAAACGCGTGTTAGATTTTTACCGTGGAATCGTTCTATAGGCTTTAGCACTGCACAAAAGGCAGCGTTGCTGGCGTGTGAGAGTATCACCGTCAGACACAATAGGGCTGGTTTATTTATTATCATTTTATGACTAAAATCTTACTGAAATGAGCGATTATTCTCGCAGATTTTACTACACACCTCCCATCCTAAAACATGCAATCATTAGCAGGTTATAATCTGCGAGATAACTTAGCTCAATGAAGTCTTACGCGTTTTTCTGATCTTCATCATAAGGATGTCTACTTAAAAAGTCTGCACCTACGTTCCGAGGGCCGGGAATATATTCTATCAGAAATGAGTATGCCTGCAATAACAAGGACCATCTCAATAATCTGGAATTTTCATGCTTGGCCTGTGACAGGAATACGAGTGGTGAATGATCCGTTTGGACCACAAATGTCCTGCCATATAAATAAATCTGGAATTTTTATATAGCCCATATTAAAGCTAGACATTCTTTTTCACTTGTTGAATAATAATTTTCCGCCTTGTTCAACTTGCGGCTTGCATAAGCGACTGGGTTCAATTCCCCATCCTGTGAGGAGGACCTTTGCAACAATGTAGCGCCTAGGCCCACATTGCTTGCGTCACTTCTCACGATAAATTCTTGATTCAAGTCAGGCAATTGCAATACTGGCCTGCTTGTATGTTTCTTTTTTAACTCCTGGTAAGCCAATTCACACTGTGCTGACCAATTTATTGTATCAGGTTGACCTTTGCGAGTTAAATCCGTCAGAGGAGCACATATAGAGTTAAAATTTTTAATGTACTTTTGGTAGAAACCACACAACGACACGAAAGATCGCACATCTTTCTTTGTTTTTGGCCTAGGTGCTCTTTTCAATTTTTCCAGATTCTTGGGATCAGGGGTCATGCTACCCTGATGTACAGTATGCCCCAAGAATTCCAACTCTTTACAACCAATACAACATTTTGTTGGCCTAGCGGTTAAGTTAGCCTCTCTGAGTCTATCAAACAGCATATTCAAAGAGGTAACGTGTTCCTCAAATGTTTCCGTAGCAATGAGGATATCGTCCATAAAATTCGAAATACATGGATTTTTCAGGGGATCCAATAATTTTCGCATCATCCTTGAAAACACACTCGGGGCATTTTTCAACCCAAACGGTAACATGTTGAACTCATAATGACCTTCCGAGGTGCTAAATGCTAAATAAGGTCGAACCTCAGGCTTTACTGGAATTTGGTAATAGCCTTTGCTAAGATCCACCTTAGAAAAATATTTTGCCTTGTTCAGCCTGGCAAATAGTTGAGTAGTATCAGGTAATGGATCCACCTGACCTTCTGTGACAGCATTCAGTTTCCTGTAATCTATGCACAGTCTATGTTCTCCCGATGGTTTCCGCAACAAAACCACACAGGAACTATAAGGAGACTCACTGTGAGAAATAATCCCTTCTTGTAACAAATAATCAATCTCCTCTTTCAAAGCTTTTTCCTTAGCGAAAGGAATAGAATAGGGCCTCATACAGATAGGTGCTGGGTCTAGTAGTTTCATATCATATTCCAACAAATTGGTGTGCCCCGGTTTATCCGTTAACACATCTGTATGTTTCTCAAGGACCTGTGGAACCTTCTCCCTCTGTCCTTTTGTTAGGTGATTACTGATCTTCACCTGGGTAAACGTTTCACTGGGTTTCAGTGGATATTCGAGTGAGGAGAGAGGGTCATTTTTCATTTCGGTTGCAATAGACAAGGCCAATAGGTGTGTTCCTTCCTGGATTTGTCTGTCCAGATATTTCTTCAAAAGGTTCACATGATAGACTTTTTCCTTTCCCTTTTTGTCTATCTTGTAATTTGTTCTGGATACCTTTTCCAAAACTGTATATGGCCCTTGCCATCCGATCTGAAGTTTATTGTTGCTGCCTGGCAATAGAAGAAGTACCTTCTCCCCTACAGCAAGTTCCCTATCCTTAGCTTTCTTATTATAGTAAGCCGCATGCTTTTTCCTGGCTTGTCTCAAATTATCATTTGCCAGTTTCTAACTAGTTTTTAAACGAGTGGTCAGTTCGTTCACATATTGATAAGATGAGGTAACAGTCTCCTCTGCCTTCTCATCTGTCCAGGTCCTTAACAAATTACATGTGGACTTTTAATTTTTCTGACATATTATTCAGGGCACCTGTCAAGTCCTTTACATTAGAAGCTTTGTTTTGCGGACGTTTGTTCCTTGTGTCATCACACAGGAATCTACCACTACCGATTCTTTTCCTGGGGTTGTCTCCCCTCAGGTTCAAATTCAAATAAAGATAACTTCGCTCTCTTTTATCTTCCTCCAGTTTACATAAGTCCGACCGAGGGATTGTCGGCTTATCCTGGGGTATAACAGTTCTTTGTACTCGCTGCATAGTGGCCATTGTAAAACATTCGAGTGAAGACTGTCTGTGAAAAGGGGGTTCCCATTTCCCTTGGTCTACATTATTATTATTATTTTTCTTTTCAGGCCTAAGTTTCCCCCGTGGCGTGTCTAGGTCCTGAATCATTTTCCCACGTGTGGGTGTTCCCTCTTTATTTTCTGGCCCAGGTTTGCCATAATGCTTCTCTTGCATTTGGTTATTATTTTTCCACCCTGTGGAATTTTTCTTGCTGCACTGTTCGCAGTCCTCGACAAATTTTCTTATGTCTTCAACTTCTCCGGGCCAGAAATATCCAACAGATGTTCTTTGGCATGTGGTACCCATCTTCTGGTGTTCACCATCTAGAACATGTGTTTGTCTCATAACTCGTGCCCTATATTTCGATGGCACTACTACCTGTCCACACCCGGATAATCCTGCTTTATCCGCCCTGCAAAGCAGTCCATCGTCCAAATAGAAGTCTCCTTTCCTAGAGGAAAGTATGGAGTTTTTGGAGTTTCTCAAAACACGGCTTCAGTGACCTATCTTCAGCCTGTGCCTTTCTCCACTGTTTACGAGACATTGTTTTTGGTGGTTCCTCCTCTTTTCTAGGAGTCGACCTGACCTGAAGCGTGGCCATTACTACAGGTTTCCTTCTACAATTTTCGGTGTTATGGTTGTCCATCCTACACCGGCTACAATATAATCTACTTTGATGAAAAGGTTTTCTTTCATCATTCTTTCTGTCATTGAAATGTGAGGTTTTATTTTTAAAATCATTCCGAGGCCTATCAAAGTTCTGCTTATTTCTGTTATCAAATTTATTATGGTTTTGAGGAGCCTTATACTGATCTACTGGTTTTTTCTTGATACCAGCTACCTCTGCCTGGGCTGCCTGATACCTCTCAGCGACATTTATGATCTCACCCAGCCTCTCCGCGCCCTGTTCCATGAGAAATTTTCTCATGTCTGGAGCCATGGACTCTCTCATCTGTTCAATGAGTATCATCTCTTTGAGATCTTGGGTTTTCCCCAAAGAAGCCCATTTCTCCATCTACGTCTCCAACCGGGCGGAGAACTGGTGATAGGTCTCACCCGGCAGTAGCCTGGCATTCCTAAATTTCTTTCTATAAAACTCTCCGTTCTTTTCGTATCTTAACAGAAGAGCCTGCTTCAACATGTCATAGTTGTCTTGGTCATCCCTGCTCATTTTGGAAAACACTTCATAAGCCGTTCCCCGAAGACCCTGAGAAAAATTTACACCCCATTTTTCTCTTTCTAACCCATAATTAGTGGCTAATATTTCGTATCTGCTTAAATACGACTCAATATCATCATCCTTTTCCACAAAGTAATCTAAATGGAACCCCATGACTGATGAGGAGGCCCCCTGGCTTGCAGCTGAGTCGGAAGTGGAGGGGCTAGTTCCATTTTCAGGAGCATGGCCTTGCAGCTCTAACTCCCTTAGTCGTATCTCATGTTCTCTTTGTAATCTTTTATCTTCCCTTTAGGCCTCCAATCTCCTTTCTTCTTTCTCTCGTTCCGCCTCCCTCTGTAGACGTTTTTCCTCCTTCTCAGCCTCAAGTTTCTTTTCCTCCAACTGCAGCCTCTTAATCTCAGCCTCCCTATCAGCCCCTAATTTCTTAGTTTCCCTAGCATCTTCTAATTGCATTTTCCTTTCCTCAGCTAACCTATGTTCTTCCCTAGTAATATATTTATCACATTCTGAGGTGACATAGTCAATTAAGATTAGACCCTCCATATTCATTTCTTTTGCAGTCTGAACAGCCGCAGATCGAAACTTGGCCAGATCTGCCATTCTGATAAATGCAAAATGTTCTAACTAACTTTCTAAATAAGTATAATTTTATCTAATTAATTCTGGGTTCTGACAGTTTCTTAACTTCCCAAATCTTGGGCAATAATGATTATGGGGATTCCCTGGGACAATAGAATGTTGTTTATGCTAAGACCCAGACCCCAATGTATGTAGTACTAGGATAAATTCAAATGCCCGGACAAGCCTACCAATTTATGTAGCAAAGTTAGATTTTGCTGGGGAGGTTATGATGGTATCCTAAAAAGAATGAAATCCGTGTATGTATTAACCGTGTGAGGTCAAGCACATGTAGGCCCCTGACTCTATAAATGATGATGATGAATTATGTGCAGGGAACCTAACGCTACCTCCCTAGATCTCACACGGTCACTGTGTTGGCTCTAGTGTATGGTGTATGATGTACCTAGTGTCTAGGGGAGAAATGAAATGATGGTACACAACACAAAAACACTTTAAGTTTCTATGAGGAAGTGAATAAAACCTGTGGTTAAGTTTTTCTTTAAATTAATTTTTTGTACAATTTATTTTGCCTGTCCAGTCATATCGTTTGGACAGGTCTTTGAAAATGAGGACAAGATAGTTTACATAAAAGAGTAACTAAAATTGTGTGGACAATCTGCCCAAATAACTACAATGTTAATATATGTCTTTCCTGTTGGAATGTTCACAGTTTAACTATATTCTTGTAAGAGGGAGAGTCACTGTGTATGAGGGGCTGAAATGTCATCAAACCCCACAAAAGTCCTGAGTATGACTTGAAATACCAAGGTTTATTTACAACGAAACTGTCAGATGTACCCAGGTCCTTAACATATCACCTGGGGTTTCTTGTTGAAAGATAAGATATTGTGTAGTTGCAGAAATATCGATATCACATCACACGTCCAAGCTCCTGCTGTTATCTCTTGAAAACATACATGAAATTTCGGAGACTTCTTGGCGTTATCGTCACTCCTCAGGTTTCCTGTCACCAGCTGGCAACAGGAAACAAAACCTCTGCAACAAAAGGACACCCTGGCCTTTTACATCTGATCACTAATTCTTTTATTTAATTTCATACGTGGGTATGGGGTCAGCCTCGCGTGCATTTCAGGTGCACTCACCCCTAGCTTTACATGACTCCCACCTTGCTGTGAACACCCCTCAGGTCCCTATGGCAGATACGCCACTGTACGTTTACATAGTTTTCCTCAATAATATAATGTGGGGTAACCACATTTCCTTTTATATATTTTTCTCATCTTTTCTTTTATATATATATATATGCTTCAGGCATGTTGAACAGTGTTCATTGAACACGGAAGCTTACTAATATACTCTAATACAATAACATTCAAACATAATCATGACAACATACATTAGTTAGATACATTTCAACGAGAGGACTCAACAATGTCTGCTCCCGGCACGTCCTTCACTTTTTCCCAATAGCAGTATCTAACTTTGGTAATGGGATTAAACATATTTAATTCATAAGCATTCTTACCACAAATCAAGAAATATAAACAAATGACGCTGACTTTGCAAAGAAATGGCCTCAGTTTCTTCTACTCCGTCCAGACTGTGAAATACTTATGTAGTTATTTAATTTACTTTTAAATTTATCACAGCTGTTCTCAGCGTATCTGAATAAAAAATACAGTTCAACTGGCAATGAATAGTGAAAGCTTTTTGCTAATATTTAGTAGCACTGGCCAATCGAAAGCCTGCGACTACCAGAATTCAAATGCAGTTTTTTTGAAAAACAATAATAATTCCAAACATACTCTGCGTCTGGTAGTCGATTGGCCAGTCTACTTTAGTTATGCCAATACAAAACGATGTGAGTTTTTGGTAACACTTTTCCTACCGCTCCCCTCTCCTCCTATACTCTTGTTACCCCAGCGAATTTGAATGTACCTCAATGCCTCCCTTCTAAGCCGGTGTCCCCACTAACGTAATGAAAAAAACAAGCAGGAACAACAGTCCGTCTGGTCGTGCGTCCGTAGACATTTAGTATTTTCTCAATAACTTGGCAAATATTGGGACTATTATATTATTTAAAACACATTCTTGCTCAGTGGACTCTAAGCTATATTACCATGTGATTTTTATAATCAGTTTCATTATGGTTTTAGATTTTCAATTTTGTCACCGGTCATCGTCAAATAAATATTGTACACAAGACCGCCATCTTTTCCCCCTCTTTCATCTCGCTAGCATGTATTTTTCAAATAACTAACTTGTTTTTGTGACGTCAGAAACATTACCGCGAGGAGGCAATAAAATTGTCTGCGTGTTTTGCCTCTGTTGGCTTTGCTCCAGCGTATGCATGCATGGCGGACTATCAAGCGAAGCGGGGTGTTGGCGTGGCGGGTTAAGAATTGGCGTTAATAATTTGTATTGTATCGTGTAACACTACCAAAAAATGTAAGGATTACTACTTATTACCAGCGTTAAAGTTGACAGAATACGTTAATTCAGATAGTTATTTTGCGGCACTCTTCCGCAACATCGTTAATTATAAGGCTAGGCTGCAGAATGTATGCAGCAGATCTGGTAAAATGTTAAATATTGGTAGTACGTTTTCGAAACCGAAACCAAACGCGTGTTAGATTTTTACCGTGGAATCGTTCTATAGGCTTTAGCACTGCACAAAAGGCAGCGTTGCTGGCGTGTGAGAGTATCACCGTCAGACACAATAGGGCTGGTTTATTTATTATCATTTTATGACTAAAATCTTACTGAAATGAGCGATTATTCTCGCAGATTTTACTACAACAAGGAACCATCAGAGACACAATTTAATGTTCCTGAGGCTGAAAACGATCTAAATGTAAATACAGACATTCCACGAAAAGAAGAAGTCATCACAGCAATCAAAGGGTTAAAGAACGGAAAAGCTCTGGCCATGATAACTTAAATGCAGAGCTATTTAAGACAGACCCTGAGCTAGCAGCAGAACTATTAGAACCACTATTTGCACAAGTCTGGAAAACGGGAACAACATCATCAGAGTGGAACAAAGGAATAATTGTCAAATTGCCCAAGAAGGGAGATCTTGCAGACTGCAATAATTGGAGAGGAATCACTCTTCTCTCAGTTCCCAGCAAAATACTAGGCAGGATAATTATACAGAGAATTTCAAAAGCAGTAGACCACAAACTGAGGAAAGAACAAGCAGGATTTAGAAAGAACAGAAGGTGTGTAGATCATATATTCACTCTCAGGAACATTATAGAGCAGTGCCCAGAATGGCAAAGACAGCTGTGCATTAATTTCGTTGATTTTGAAAAGGCTTTTGACAGCATACATAGGGACAGTTTATGGAAAATACTGAGGGCTTATGGAATTCCAAGCTGCATAGTGTCAATCATAAAAAGCCTATATGCCAACTTTACGTGTAGTGTTTGGCAGAGTAACCTAACCTTTGAGGTGAAAACAGGAGTACGACAGGGATGCCCCTTATCAACCACTCTATTTTTAACAGTCATAGACTGGGTGATGCGCCAGACAACAGAGGGCAGTCCAAGAGGAATAAGATGGACTACATTTTCTACATTGGAAGATCTGGAATATGCAGATGACATTGCACTACTAGCACATTCACATCAACACATCCAGGAAACAACGGATAGACTTAGTAAGTTTAGCCAGCAGGTGGGCTTGAACATCAATTTAAAGAAGTCAGAGGTCATGACGCTCAATGTGAGCAACCCTGAGCCCATATCAGTAAGGAATCAGCAACTGGTACAGACAGACACCTTCACATACCTAGGATGCATAGTAACACCAGTCGGCGGGGCAGGCAAAGACATCAACATCAGAATGAATAAGGCAAGAACAGCCTTTTTTTAGCCTAAACAACATCTGGAAGTCCTCTCAATACAGCACAAGCACAAAATTAGGATTATATCAGAGCTGTGTGCTTCTCTATGGTGCGGAATGCTGGAGAGTTACAGAGAAGGAAATGTCGAAATTGTCCTCTTTTCACACAACATGCCTAAGAAAAATTCACCGAATCTTTTGGCCGAATACCATCACCAACCAAGATCTGCTTACTCGGAGCAAGCAAGAGGACATACACACGATCATAGCTGGCTGGAGCTGGGTTGGCCATTTCCTCAAAAGAGACCCCGATGCCATCACAAGAACAGCTATGCTTTGGACCCCTGAAGGAAAACGAAAGAGAGGCCGACCAAAAACAACCTGGCGGAGGACTGTGGAGGCTGAGATGCAAAAAATGAACAAGAGTTGGGGCACTGTACGAAGGATGGCCGCCGACCGAGCAAAGTGGAATCAATTTGTTGTTACCCTACAAGACGCCACTAGGCGTGATGTCCACTGAGTGCTTTGACGGTCGGTGGCTAAGGATCAAAGAAGAAGAAGAAGATGAGAGGATAGATTTGGCGAAATAGAAACATCTTTCCAACTCTCAGTAGCTAACAGATGAACACTTGGCAACACTAAAAGTTATTCACCACCATCATACAAGCCAGACCCTTCCTCCTGTATAACTGCCAAAGAAGAATGACGATTGACAGAGCCGTCAATAGCTTCAAAGACTGGTTTAAGATGTGGAGGACGTGTATGAAACTGTTGCAACATATTAATATGAAAAGTTTTTTCCTTTCCATTAATTGATACAATATAGTTTACATCTGACAGTTTATCAACAATCTTATAAGGTCCTCTCCAAGACACAAGTAATTTGTTGTCTTTATTTGGCAATAGTACATATGCTTTATCACCCGGCCATAATTGGCGTAGTTTCCTGTATTGGTTGGCTAACAACCTAGCCTTTAACTTTACCTTTTCCGACGAATTTGGCATACGTCGATAATCTTTTTTCTCAATTTGACAACATATTGATATGAGCTTTGAACCTCTTCATTCATATCAGCTCCAATCAATAGTTGTTTTCAAATTGACATGGGTCCTCTAGGCTTTGCCCCGAACACCAATTCAAATGGAGCAAACCCAGTATGCTCGTTTTTAATCTCTCTGTAAGCGAATAAAATCGCTGGCAAAACTCTGTCCCAGTCCTGTGGATATTTAATGGTAACCTTACCTAACATTTGCTGTAACGTTCTATTTAGAACTTCAATTTTACCATTTGATTGTGGATGGTAGATTGAACTAAGCGATCTTTCAATCCCGAACATTTCCATGACCCGTTTCATTGCGTCTGAGACAAATTGTGTTCCCCGGTGAGCTAGAATGTTTTCGGGAAAACCCAATGTACTGAAAACTAAAAATCGCGCATCTGCGATATCAACAGTTGTAATTGTTTTCAGAGGTATCGCCTCTGGCCAACGTGTATACATATCAATGCATGTCAACACGTATTTATGCCCCCTAGCTGATGTGACTTTTAATGGCCCAATAATAGCAATGGCCATCTTTGCGAATGGCCGCAAAGAAATATCAGCTGCCTGAATCGGAGCATCATGTTTAGGCCTTTTTGTTGCCATACCTTGGCACACTAGACATGTGCGACAAAAAGATTTAACATCTTTTGTAACCCCAGGACAAAAGAAATGTGACAACACTCTTTGTTTTGTCCTTGAAATACCTAAATGACCAGCGCACTCAATGTCGTGGGCATGTCGTAACACAAATGGTCGAAAACAAGCTGGTACCATAATCTGTTTTTTAATGAGTTAGAATCTTGAAAATTTCTAACTAAAATACCATTTTTCAAGGTATACCAGTGCCTTGCATTATTATCAAATATCACCTCATCCAATCTAGCAACCTGAAAAAATTTCATTAAGGAAACATCATTCTTTTGTCTTTGAATAAAAGTTTCCTTATCAATGAGTTCCACCTGGAAATCATCACTCTCCTCTTTATCATTATTCATTACCTGAATATCAGCAGCATTTTTCTCATTATCATGATTTTCATTATCATTATTATGCTCCTCGTCATCTATTTCCTCTTCAGTGTCATTTTCATCATCCAAGCTGTCATCTAACACATTATCACTTTGTATGTGTCTAATTCAGTTCAGCACGAGCCTGAGCTCTGGTAGTTACAGCATTTGAACATATGAAATGTTGTTGTTCCCATTTTTCAATATCATCTTTTGTGCATTCATGAATGCCAGGAATGTTTCCTGAAATAATTCCTGCGATTGGACTATTCAAGAGGCACACAAGAGTTCTTCCTGTAAAATATGGAGTATCCAAAAATACTTCCGCTGTTGGATAGTACTCTACTGTACCACCAAATGTAACACATTTCACCTCTTTTCCTGTATAGTCTGATTGATCCACTAAAGCTCTGCGTACACCAATTGTCGTTGCTCCTGTGTCTCTTCAACAGTGACACTAGCTGATTGTTTACAAAACCTTTATTAAGCACCAGTGAACCAGTACTTTCAAATGAGGACATTACTGGCAAAGGATGTCCGCATAATAATCTTGGTACTTCTTGTTGCTGAAATAAAGAATTACAGTTAGTACAGTTATTACTGTTGGACAGATCAACACTACACGAATTTGCATGTGCTACACCATTATTATTCTGACTTGGATTATTGTCAATATTATGTACAACAGCATTTGCACGTTCAGGGTTTTTTGCCTGCCTGTCGGACATTATTGTTCTGATAAGAACTTCTATTGTTACCATAATTATCATTACTTCTATGGCACGATCTTTGTCCTCTACCTCATTTAGGATTATATCCTCCTCTATTTTGAAAATCATTAGACCTGAATGATGACTGTGGATTGTAATAACCCTCATCATATGAGTTATAATTTCTTTGAGGTTGTTGGAATTTTTTGTTAAAGTTATATCTACCTCTGTTATTGCCAAACTTATTGTTCTGATTGACTCTATAGTTTTTGTCAATACTATTAGATCTCTGCCTGGGTGTATTATAATTAACAGATCTGGCAGATGCTGCTGGCAGGGAAACCTTAATGTTATTTCTGCTAAGGATTCTATTTGGATGTGCCACTTAATATTGTCGACCGAAAGTTTCAAGCTTAGCTAAACTATCCGGTTTCCTCTCCTGCAAAAATGACAAGAATTCTCCACTAATAGAAGACAATACCTTGTCTCTCGAAATCAAATCAGATAGTTCTTCAAAAATCTTTTCAATTTTGGATAAGTTAATCCATCTAGAAAAGTAAAATTTACAAGCTGAAATGAATTCAGTAAAATTTTTACCTGAATCTGGCAATAATGACTTAAATTTTAACCTGTAGCCATCTTCATCCAATTGATACTTCTTAAGAAGCAAGATTTTTACAGCCTCATAGTCCTTTCTAGCCTGATCATCCATGGTACATACTGCAGTGAAAGCTTCACCCACTAATAGGTTCATGAGCCTACCAGACCAGGTGGTTTTATCAATATTAAATTCTTGACAATAGGTCTCGTATCTATTGAGGAAGCACGAAATATCGTCAATGGATGAGTTAAATTTTGGCAAATTGATCTTAAAATTAGCAGAATGATCTTTATTTCTAACCTCACCACTCATAGGATTAACCTGTGGTTGTTGTAGTTTTAATTTTTCAATTTCCAATTCAGCCAATCTCAGTTCTTGTTGAGATCTTATCTCACCCTGAGCTCTAGCATAGGCCAATTTTTCTCTTTCAAGAGCCATCTCTTCTGCTCTTCTTTTTTTCCTCAAGAGCCATTTCTTCTGCTCTTCTTTTTTCCTCAAGAGCCATTTCTTCTGCTCTTTTCTCTTTAGCTAATTCCTCTTCTCTCCTTTTTTCAGACAATTCCTCTTGTCTTCTTTTTTCCTGAATAGCCAATTTTTCCTTTTCAAGATCTTCTTGTCTCTTGATTTCCTTGTCAAAATTAGCCTGCAAGGCTTCACCCTCCAAACCAAAATCTTTTCAACCTTTACCAAATCTTTTAAGGAAGTCATGATTTACAATTATTGTGATTACCAAAATGAACACAATAATGTAACCTTTATATATATGAATATGTCAGCCTTGAGCACAACTAGCAGTATCCCTCAGTATCCCTCACAGCAATGTAAGCCGGCCCCTCAATTTGGACTACACAGATGCATAAACTAAAGAACGCCTGTAAATCCTTTTCGACCAGACATATGTCGGTATATAAATCGGATTACAGGTCCCAAGCCAACCTCCCGCTAATACAATATATAGACATAAAATACACATATGGTGAAAATAAATTTTGGCAAACAGTTCTCATCAGCACACAAGCTGTATGTAACCAAAAATACACTTGTCTGTTATGCCAGTACAGTTTCCTCCTGGATTTCACTTCACTCCAAGCAAGGAACGTTGAAAACTTTCAGCATAGACCAAGTTAGGCCTAGCACTCGACACAGCTAACATCAAAGGACACCGCTCTGGTCCAGCATTCACGTAAAAAAATTCGCCATCTTCGGCATCCAACTGGTAACAGGAACTGTAGAAAGTACAGGAAAGTCCTTTTCCTGACGAAAAAATTTCAACTTTGACTGGAAGTTGATAATGACTTGTAAAATATGTTCCATTACTTTTCATTTAACTTGGCGGACGATACAGGTCGCCATCTTGAACATATTTTTCATCCTTGAAAAATGTAGCTTCGAAAAACTTCTTTCTTTCACCTTGGATAATTAAAATCCTTCGGCTTGGCCCCCATTGACACGGTTGTCGGGTTTGTAGTTGAATGTGTGCTTGTGGCTTTCTTGTAGATATATTCGTTGAATATATCATATATTAATTAGGACACTGTTTGATAGCAAGTGTCGATAGGAGTATGACCTTTTCAGTCCCCGCCGGAACACCGTAACTTTAAAAATACAAATCACTTCTCAAGGCCAGGTTGGACAATTCACAGAATACTTTAATTGACATCTTGACAGCTCCAATATACTTCAGAGAGTATATGTTCATGCATATAAGGCATCAATATGACGGTCTATATCGTCGTAGTACAATCCCGTACTAAGAAACATGTCGAAGACATTTTCACACAGTTTATTTTAATATAAGTCACTCACGTACTTCACAGCATCCTCTTCAGATCGTTCATAAAATAACTAGACATACCACACGGAGGTTTATGGGTAAGCTAGTGATGGTACAATGTAATGAAGATCGAGGAAAATCATATATCTCTCAGGAGCAAATACACAAGCGTCCAACCCCTTTGAGGTACCACACACAGAATCCTTCCAGGGCACGCTTTGGTTAGCCGACTTAAAAAGTTCACGTCTGCAAAGGTGGCCAGCAGACGTAATGACGTCACTTCCTGAAACCAAGACAACGGTCTCCAAACAAATCAATAAGGAAGTCGAACAGCGACAACCAATGTTATGAAATTTACACATAACACTTGTCAAATTTATATTGTTGCATTTTGAGTTTTACTGAATTGTTGATTATCATAGGTTAGTTATTAGCGAAGGTGGCATCTTAGGCTCTATCTTTAAATCTGATTACTATCTGAAGTAGAGACCTGCACAGCCGTGACTGTCCTGTGATTCCAGTGCTCTTCTCTGACACTGGGGATATATTCTTTTCAGACAGAATTCCTTTTCTGTTCTATCAGTGACTACTACAGACTACTACACTCATAAACATCTTTAGCTAAAAGATGGTAGCTGATGAAGATTTTGATCTTGTGATAATCTGAGGTCTTTTATTTTTCTGGGTCGCGCGTGTCAGTGTGGTCGTGCCAGATTTCTTATTTTATATCTCTTGTTCAAATTGTTGTTCCTGTTTGTTAAGCGTGGGTAGTAAATTTTTTAATGCTTGAGTTTTGTATCCTATTTCTGTCGTAATTGTATGCTGGCCAAGATAGGTGCTGACTCTTTCGATTGGCACGTTATTGTTCGAATGTAAGCCGACATGTAGAATTTATTTGTTTCGAAATGTATAGGGGGCGTGGGAGAGGTGTTAACTTCATTTATCATGCATTCCACATTTTACAGTCTTGCCTCATTGTTGTTCACTGGCTTTCCAGCTCTGCGGTCCTGGTTCGATCTCGAGTGGGATTTTTTAGACCGCAAACGGCTTCAGGATCGACCCAGCCTCATGAATTGGGTACCAGAGCAACTCTGGGAAGGTTAAGGCGGCCGGCGTGATTGTGACCACATCACCCCTAGTGTGCCGTTGGTCAAGAAAATATGGGCCTAACACCATATTCCCGATATGCCATTATGGGCGTACAACGGGAACCTTTACTTTACCCTTTACCTCATTTTTGTTGATGCAATAGTACATTCATTCAGTTATTTCCCTTTTCATTCCCTTATCTAGCCTCCACTGTACCTGGCCCTCTTGCAGAAAGCCTACACTAAAACTTGTATGTGCTCCTGCAGCTGTGGTGTCTGTAGTAATTTATTTAATATGGTTAGACTACCAGCACCATGTTCAACTTCATATTGGTCACCTCTAATGACATTCCTTGAGGGATCGGTCTACCTATTCTTTCTTTGTCTACTCAGAGATCCTATTGAGATACACGAGGCCCGTTGCAAATTAATATCCGTGATTTTACCCCCGGGCACAATGGGCTAATCACCTGTTTGCCAAGTCACTTTGATTACATGTCCCGCCCATAGGTCTTGTGCACTTGGGTACCCTCTACACCTCGTTTCACGGGGTAGAAGAGGTTCCGATTATGCGATGAGATGAGATTTTACCCCCTGAACTACTGCATTTCAAAGGGACGCTGTCTCATTAATCTAAATTGTTCCAGAGATTCTTGTAATAATCTCCCCTTGTATAGAAGCAGTTAACCCATAACCCTATGTAGGACACTTTCGCCTATTTCTTTCTTTCTTTGGGTCTAATATTTTGCTGTGATACCCTGTTCAACCAAAACCCATTGAAGGGTTGCAAACGGTTATATTGGGGTATATAGTGTGTTAACATCTTCGCTTCGTCTCGACTTTGAGTTGTTGTTTTATGTCTCGCATATCTGTGGCTAGTCTTATCAGCTGGGCTCTTGTGTGCTGTTCTTGTTTACCAGTGCCGCCTGAAGCCATTCGGTTTCTTGCTTCTCTGAAGGAGATGTTTTTGGTTACAGATTCCTTCAGTATGGCCTTTGTTTCATAGAAGGTCGGACAGCCACGGTATCTTGCTCCGTGGTTCCCAAGACAGTTTGCGCAGGTTCTGTTGGAGTTGCGCACTTTATAGTTATCATCATTTTTCGCATGAGGACATTCATTGTAAGTGTGACTTCCCGCACAGTATCGACAAACTGCCTCTCTCCTGCATGTTTTCTTAGTGTGCGGGAAGTGTTGGCAGTTTGAGCACTGCATAACAGGAGGGCTGTACTCTTCTGTTTTTCGACATCTATCGTCTAGGTTGAGTTGCCTTGGTCTTGAAGTCCCCTCGATAGTTAGGATAATTAGGTTTGTGTCCTTCTTGTCCCATGTCTTCAGTCTTTCAACCTGTGTTATGTTGATGTTCTTGTTTTCTTCTTGTAGGCGGCTGTGGACCTCGGGTGTGGACGGGCTGTTGTCGATCCCCCTCACAACTATCTTTTTGGTCTTCTTGAATATTTCCACAGTAGCTTTAATCTGGTGGGGCAGCTGGACTTCTTTGTGTCCGGATTCAAGTTCGACCATCAGTTGGTTTGTTTTCTCCGTCTTGTTTAGAGTTATGATAACTCCGTTGTCGTGTCTTGAAACTTTAGATATGCTTCTCCTGCCCGTTATTGACTCAAGTATGCCGATTACTTTGTCGTCGGGTAGGGCCCTGAGCGAGGCCTCACCTCCAGACATCTGGGTGATCTTAATTATTCTCTCCTGTAGTGCCACGTTGGATACTGCGTTTTGATGCTTGCGAAGTTGGCACGTTCCAACTTCTGTCTCAGATTGTGTGTACGGTCTGCGGGACGGATTCGCATTCTGGGTCGTCTGCATCTGGTCAAGTTTCACCGGAGTTGGCTGGTCACTGTATGTTGGAGACTCGACAATGACATCTCGTTTTGCCGGTGGATTGATTTTGTTGGGTTTCAATGCTTTGTTACCCTCTGTCTTCGATGTTGCCTTGTCACTGCTCAATGTAGCTACCGCCTCGACACCTTGTTTCAGCGGTGATGTTGCTAAGTCTGGTTTCGGAGCTTGTTTGTCATCTGTCTTCGAATCTTTGGGTCGATCATCGGTCGTAGTATCAGAGGTTATGTTGTTCGTCTTCTGAGAACGACTGGCCACGACGCTAGGAGTATCCGTGCTCTCTGGATGCCTCTGTTTGCTCTTTGTAGGTTCTTGCTTGATGCTGCTGACAAGTGTTTGAGGGCTTGTATATACTTTCCTCTTTTTAGCTTGTTGCTTGGTGCGAGTCATTTTTGTAAATTCTGACGGCTGTGTTCGCCCTGAAAAGGACGCTCGTTTTAGTATAGTGCTGTCTTCACCCATCCTGATGAACAACCGTTGAGGGTTTGCGTTGATGCACTTTCGCCTAAGCATTCGTGTCCAGTTGTAGTGTTGATCTCTGTAAACACACAGTTTTACATGACAAGGCTGCCTGTTGCCTTTTACGATGTGTATGAGAACGAGCTGGTATACAATTTTTCTTTAACTGCTCGAAGATTTTTCCTGCTGCAGAAGTGCGTAAGGAGGTACCGGTAAATGTTTATTTTTTTATATTTTCCCTCAAGAATGTACGGATACAAGCGAGAACGTGTTTATGTATTTTTTTTTTTTTTTTTTGGTATTGATGGTACATTAAAAAATGCAGATTAATCGTTGACGGTTTGACCACATGAGTGAGTGTCGGGATACAGAATGAAAGAGAAAGGGCTGGATGGTCAGACGGACCTATGTGCCCAACACTCAACCCTTTTAAAATAAAGTTCTATCTATCTATCTATCTATCTATCTATCTATCTATCTATCTATCTATCTATCTATCTATCTATCTATCTATCTATCTATCTATCTATCTAAGTATCTATCTATCTATCTATCTATCTATCTATCTATCTATCTATCTATCTATCTATCTATCTATCTATCTATCTATCTATCTATCTATCTATCTATCTATCTATCTATCTATCTATCTATCTATCTATCTATCTATCTATCTATATATCTATCTATCTATCTATCTATCTATCTATCTATCTATCTATCTATCTATCTATCTATCTATCTATCTATCTATCTGCCTGCCTGCCTGCCTGCCTGCCTGTCTGTCTGTCGGTCGGTCGGTCGGTCGGTCGGTCCGTCCATCCGTCTGTCTGTCTGTCTATCTATTTATTTTTTTGCTTTAGTTATTTGTGTTTTGTTTCTTTATCTTGTTTGTGTTTTAAAACATACTTAATTGTTATTACACAAAAAAAATTACACGTGCCTAAGCCAAGGCTTGCCTTATTCAAGAAAAGTTTAGCTTTTTCTGCTGCTCATCTGTGGAACAATCTTTCTTTGCTACCCTAGAGACTGCTAATCAACAAGAAGCCTGATTCGATGTACATTTTCATGCTGTTTAACAACAAACATATATTACGCCAAAAAATACAACTCAAAATCTGAAACTATTGCTTGACATGTTTATTCAAATATATGATATTTCTTCGTTTCGCTGTTTGATTGATTGTCCTGCTTTAAATAATTTGTATGGCAAATCTTTGATCTGAATTTGTTGTCTTCCGTTTTTAAAAATTAAAGTTATTACGCTAACACATTTTTTAAAAGTAACAAGTAACACAGGCATATAAGTAACTTGTGACTACATATTTATACATATATGTGTCTGCACACATATATTTATATTTGTGTTAGTTTCTTTATAATCTACACATTTATCTATGCAGGCATAATTTGAAAGAATTAATGAAAGATTATTCACTGGCAATCCATATAGAAAAACCGACGGAGTTCAGGGTTGGCCCACGGTCCGGGACCGCAGGGTGTACACTCTCTTGGAGGTGGGCACCAGCCTTGTGGGAGGGGCGGCCAAGGATCTTTGGGCCGCGCGGTCTCTGTGGATGATTTAAGAAAAAAAAAGCCTTGACTTGGAATCACTCTTATCATTGTTGATTGTATTAGCTGCTCTTTAAATTTTTCTTATCAACAATTAACTAATTACCACAAGCCGTCAACAAAAACACAATTCTGAAAGCTTACAAGTACATCACAGAAACTGTTACTAGATTTCCGTCACCATTTGTAAATAATGACCATACGCGAAAATTCAGGTAACATTCAATCAATCAATCCATCAATTTTTTTTTTTTTTAAATAAAATTTTGCCTCGTTTTGGCGAGGCGCGTCCCGTTCAACCTAGTCGGTTATATTAGGGCGCATGTCCAAATATAAAAGACCTGTAGGTCTGGAGAATTAACCCCTTTTAGCTCCACCAAGGAGCATAGGCCTTCAACAAACACATGCCAAGTCCTCCTGTCCTGTGCCATCCGCTCAAGTTCTTTCCATGTTTTCCTTATCATTTTCACTTCTGTATCCAGTTCTCTTCTCCGTGTGTTTTTTGGTCTACCTGTCTCTCTTTCCCTGTGGATTCCAGAACAAGGACTGCCTTGTAATGCTATCAACAGGTTTCCTTAATGTGTTTCCTATCTATCGCCAGCGTCTTCTTCTCAACTCTTGTTCCACCAGCACTTGTCTGTATCTTCTCATCAGTTCCACATTTGTGATACCATTTCAGTCCTTCTATTCTTCGCAAGCACCCGTTTATGAAAGTTTGTAGCCTTTTGGTTGTTGTTTTTGTTGTTCTCCATTTTTCAGAGCTATACAATAGGACTGACTTGACATTTGAGTTGAAGATTCTTATTTTCGTGTTGGACTTGATTTTTCTTGATCTCCATATGTTTCCCAATGCAGTGAAAGTTCCTCTTGCTTTTTGTATTCTTATTTTGATATCATTGTCTGTCCCTCCAACTTTGTCTATATTACTTCCAAGATATGTGTACGATTCTACATCTTTTAGTGGTGTTTCTTCAAGTTCAACCTTGTTATCATTTCTTGCATTACCAACTATGAATTCTCAAAAAAGACTGGACCATATAAATACATCAGCCAATCCTGTCAGATTTACGTGTCCATACGATCATAACTGAGGCAAATATTCGAAGACATAAACAATATTACGTTAAAACAGCTGTGGTAAAATGCGATAAATGTGAGGTTGTGTTTTAGGCTGGCAGCCTCATCGTATAAAAATTGCTGCAGAAAACAAAAGTACAAGAGCTCACGAAGAGCTTTGGCGTAGGCATGCTGTAAGTGGACCAACTGCAGAGTTGGCCTAATTCTCATTAAAGAGCGTAAAATGAGAGAATGAATGAATGCATTTTACAATACGAGAATACATAATAAATTAATGAGGCGAACTGAAATGCTGAGCGAAAAGGGGTTGGTCTCTAGATGCCAGAATATGTCAGTTTGCTCCAACGTAGCATAAAGCACATTCCTAAGAAGGCAGCCCTTAACACGTACATGGGAGGGTTGAAATTTGTACTTTGAGGTAAAGGAACATTTTTGCGTTCTACATAACATCTTTTGATGCCGGTCTCGCTGGAGTTTCATGCTCTTCCCAGCTAGCGTACGTACCCATACATCATCAGGACGATCCCAACTGTCCGGGTGGGCCCACAATTCTATAACGTAATGACCCAGGAGCCTCGTGCAGTTCCCAGCGGTCTCGGATGAGACAAAGATAGGATGCGTGCACTGCTTCCTCGGGCATGTCGTAAGAAGCGACTAATATGAGGCTGTTCATGAGGTTGACAACCTCATCGTGTAAAACATATTTCCACAGAAACAACAACTGCAAGAACACACGAATGCTTTGAAATTAGAAAGCATTATTGGACACTGAATGAAGTACTTTATTTAAATCAAGCGTATACTCTATCCTCACCATACTGTCCTGATTTCTCACTTCTTCACTAATTTATTACCTGGAGCTGGTATTATAGGTTTCTTTCCCATCCCAGGTAGGTCTGGTATGTGATCACAGTAGCTAGAGAAGATTCATAAGACATTTTCATGGACGCGACAAGGACTTATACTTTTACAAAGTTTAGAAACCAAAATGAAAAAATGGCAGTAAATGGGCTTTACTAATGAGTATTACTATATGATCATGATTACTAGCATTTATAAGTTTTACTATAAACACTTTTTGTAGTCTTTTGTTCATTTGTTAACATGACTTTCATTACATTTTTTACATTTTTTTTTTCTTTCTATTATCGGTTTCAGCAGTCCTTCTTTCATTGGTTGAACTTGTAGAAATGCGTGAAAGAATGAGTTGGGGAAGTTATTGGTAGTGAAGGTAACACTAATAGGAAGAATGAGTTGGGGAAGTTATTGATAGCGAAAGAAACACGACCAGGAAGAATGAGACATATTTAACTTTAATCGCAAAAGTTCTGACTCTTCTTGCGAATGAGAAGAAAATGAAAGTATAAAAAAGAAAGGAGAATGTAGAGAAATAAAGGTAAAAGAATGAAGGAAGAGCAAGAAGAAAAAGAACAAGATACAAATTCCAAAAATATTCAGAACATAATTAAGAAAAGAGAATGAGGAAGAAGGGACAGGTGAAAAATATACTGAGAATAATATTGACGAGGAGGAGAAAATGACGAGGAAGAAGAAGGTGAAGTGAGTAGTACAGAGGTAGAAATAGATCATATAGATTTGAGAGGAGTTACACGATGTTTAAAAATGTAGTTGATAATGCTACAAGTGCAGTCTACCAACAAAATCCTGTCCCTTATCGCTCCCCGTGGAGCATCAAGTCACCACTGCACCTGGTCACCTTGTAAGAAGCCTACACCAAAACTTTCATGGACTATTGCAGCGGCAGTTTCTATAGTTTCTGGAACAAACTTGTGTTGGCATGATAAGATCTCTAGTCACGTGCACTAAATCAAATTAGTCACCTCTGACGACATGCATACGTTAAAAGTAATCCTATTCTTTCTTTGCCTTCTCAGAGACCCATTAGAACTACAAGGGGTCAGTATATCACAGAAACCATGAATGTAACAAAGAGATTGTGTATGTAAGAAAATTTACAAAGAAAAACGTAACAACAGAAGATCAAAATCTCAAACATGCCCAGCGTTAACGAAGGCATGCCTGATGCACTCATACAAGTGGGGCATTAAAAAAAAAAAGCTTAGAAAGGTAAAGCGTCAAAAACGTAATGACCGTAAAGTTAATTATTTAAACATACAGTAACAGGTGCGTGGGCTCTAACAACCAAGACAGAGAAAAGTGGCGTACATATAATAATAATTGCCCCTTCAGTCATAACTGACTATGGGAATGCGCCGCTGATGTGACAGCTCTGAGCTGCTTATTTTCCTGGTGTTCCTTTCGACATTTTCTACTCTCTTCTGCTTGCCGTAAGAGCTTATTTTCGCCCAATCTGAGGTGGCGCTGCAGAGAGCATCGCCAATTGGTGCGATCGGCAGCTTCATCCTCCCAGGTTACTGGATTTATATTCAGTGCCCTCATGTCTCTCTTGTACACATCTTTGAGCCTCAGCTGCGGTCGCCCAACTGTTGTTTAGTACATCTGAAACGATCTAAATAAACAAGACAAATTCCAAACAACAACGTAGGGAAACTTACAGTCCAAACAATGGGAAACTGTAGCTACAAGCACGAAAATGTCAGACATTATCGACGAGAAATATCCCACACCAACAATAACACCTAAATTAACACTAAAAAAACACATTAGGAGTGTCACATAGGTTATGGTCATTAAATTGCCTAGATCTTCTTCCTATTCTCTCACGCGCATCCTTTTTATTTATTATCTTTCCATACTTGTTTTTCCTGTATTTTTCGCATCACTCGGTTGCGAAAAATATTTTCTTCAGTATTTTTAAACTTTACCTGTTTTGTTTCTCAAAACTGAGTATCGCACTAGATGGTATTACGTGGATGTCAGTCAGACGAGAAGCGTTACAATGCATTCCGTCAGACCGGGAGAGCCGACAGCTGTCTGCTGTTCCCCCGGGGACAGTGTTTTCTTCGGCCGAGTTCTGGGCCGTAGTGTGAAAATTCACTCCGCCAGAACGGGCAGGCAGACAGAGGGTCTAGTTTTTGGCATATGACACTCATGCTCCACGGGCCATGGTCAGCTTGTAGTGTGAAAACTGCCCTGCCTTTCAGACAAGTTGTCTACCTTTGAAATTGACACGCACGTTTCTCGGTCAGTTTGTTAAACGAAGGGTGAGATTACTCGTGGCACGGCAGACGGTTGTCTGAGATTTGCAACTGACACGCGCTTTTCCCGGTCAGTTTGTCAACGCAGGTGCGTAATCGCCCTGGTGGCAGTTACGACACGCCTCTAAGTTAAACGTAGCTGTTATGAGAAGGGGGAGAGATCGGGGCGGGGGGGTGGGAGATAGTTCATCCTTTGTCTGTTTCAAATATTAAACCTAGTTTGAAACTTTATCTTCATTCTTTCTCTATAATCGCAGTAGACAGGTGGTTCGCGAAGAGTAGAGCTGTATAAGCGAAGTTTCTTAGTTTGTTGCGACAATTTGTCGAACTTCTAGACTTCCATAAATATAAGCGTATAATTCTTAATTTGCGATATCCTGTAGTGCTGTGTTTTGAGGTAAATATATTATTATCTAGTATTTTTGTGAAGTGATTAAGTGTTAAAATCGCGCATTTCATTTTAACTAGTTTCTTTTGAACAGAGTGCTTAATTTATAGTTTGTTATATTCTCTAAGTCGACGAGTTACAGTGGAAATACATAATAAATTATATCTTTAGCTTACTAAACTAGTAGCTATAAGGAATTTAATTTAACTGTTAATACTCAGTCGAAACTGTTTTAATAACTAACTTATAAATGCTAGATGCGACATCAGTGAATAGTGACGGAATACGCAGATATTCCTGAATTCATGATGATTGATTTTATAACTTATTTCACCGGAAAATTTAAATGATAAGTCAAGCAGTACACTTGCGGTTTAATAATGTAAGTTATAGTGGGTACATATTGTAAAATTATTTGATATGTGTTCTTTCTTTTATATAGTGAAACGGTGGTACCCAACTTGCCAGCGTTTAGTAAAGAGACATATTTGTGTGAAGCATAGACAGTTCCTATCTTTAACCACGTGAGTGTTTTTTTATTGTTTCAAGTAACACTGATCTGACAGTGCTTATGCCATCAGAGAGAGAGACAGTAATAGCAATCCCACTAACGGTTTCTAAAGACTAGAAATATATATTGGGCTTTTGAGCCAGTTCATATTGCTCCACAAATTTAAATGTACATGCTGCCTGGCGGCGAGAATATTACAAGATTAACATTCCGACAGAGATTGTGACTAGTATTGTGGTGACCAAATATAGTACCCGCCTGAAGGTAGACACCGATCTGACATTCCTTAAATTCTAGAAACCAAAGCTAATGACATTGTGCTCTGCTAACTTTCGTGCCTGGACTAATTTCCTGTGACGTAATCAGACATTCGAAAAATTAGAACACCCAAGGAATCGTTCCCTGAGAGTTTAGTACGTCTTTTGGAACTGGGGATTTCTTGGTCAAGGACTGCATTTTCGGGTCTGTGTGAAGGTCCTAGAATTATTATGTTCCCAGAGGCAGCGAGCAAAGTTGTGAGTATAACTGTGTACCCATGGCCATGGCTGAATGAATGAGTGTACGCAGATCAGAGTGTTATTTTACAGTTGTATATTGTCACCCATTTACTGTCTTAATTCTTTTTTTTTGGTTTAACCTGCAGGATTTGTTACAAAGGCTAGAGTCTCTTTTTTTCTTAGGCTAAATCAGATTATCCAACTCTGTTCATACATTTACGAGAAGGAAAGAAACCTCTTAGACTCAACCCTACATATCTATAACTCTTTGGGCCATCATCTGTTCTCTTAACGGGGCTGTGGGCTAAACCTAGAGCTAAGATCATAACGGGGCTATCATCCTTGTAGCATTTTTTCCTTGAACTTTATGACTATTTGTATGTGTTTTTTTTTCCTTGATGTATTTCTTTGGTGTTGTGAGAAGGTTTTACATGATAAATAAAATCTCTCTTGAACTAAATCAGTGCGTTGGTCAGCTCGTTCAAAGAATACATATATCATTGTTATAGTTTTCCCACGTCTGTGTGTTTACCTGTCGTCACGTGTATGTGCGTGCCCGTGAGAAGATAGAGATTTATGTAATATATATCTGTGGTTAGACTGTCTGACGCCTTTAAAAGCGGTCGTAGAAGATAGGTGAGAGAGAGAGAAGATTATCTCGATTCTCAAAGACAGCCTCTATATCACATTCTATCATCTCACGTGTGGAAATTCTATTGCTTTTCACCAGCTCTCACTGTATCTATCACTCAATCTAATCTATTCAGAAGGGACCAACCTTAGTCTTAATTCTCCTATCGTAAATCTACGACAAATGGTCGCTCGTTACCGGGAATTGAACCCAAAATCCTAAAGCGATACGACAAATGTGGTCTCGCCCGACGGATTTTTGAACTTAGAATAGGAAGACGAGTACGACAAATGTGGACTCGTCTATCTGGATTTTGAACTTAAGATTCTTTATTCTGATATAGAGTAAGAGTGTGATGTCTTGTGAGTTTTGTATCTTTTAAAAATAATTTATCCCCTAGACTAACGATCTGTTTACGGGCGTGCTGACCACACAAACTGATAAGTTTTTTTTTCCACAGCATTAAGAAGCATTATACATTTGGTTTACAGGTTGATTTTGTCGGAATATATGTTAATTGTGGATTTGTAATACTAAACGCTGGTAAAGTTTTGTGAGTGTATAACATTCACAAGGGTTCTGAAGCAGGAAGGTGTTTGAACTAAAGTTAAGGAGTGCGTTTCGGACTATTTGTCCAGATTAATTGCCTCCCTCACCCTAACTGTCTTCAGGGGTAAACTTGGTAGTGGATTAAAATTAAGGGATTATTTTTCTCTATAATAATTTTAGTTTCCACTGTAGCAACTTATTTTTCAGTGAGTAAATCTTAACTACCATTTATTTGGCGTAGTCGTGTTTTGCATTAGGTGCTTTATTGCCGATTAATAGCAGCGATAGTTAGATTTTTATTTTTGGAGGAGGTATCCCAGGGTTAAATATATCATCTTTTGATTTTTTGGTAATTTTTTCTCGTAAGTGGTAGGAACCAGTGTATCCTTTTTCCTATTTTCTTTCTCCACTAGTCTCAGTCACTGACATAATATGGCCGAGAGGGCAAAGCTTAGACAACTCCTCAGGGACGAAGCGAGAGAGGAGGGACTGGAAGGAGAGGAAGCGAAAGCATTTGTCAGAGACGAACTTGAGAGATATGATGCGGAGAGGAAAGCAGCTGAAGCTAGAGAGCAGAAGAAGATGGATGAGGAAATGGAAATTCGCAGGATGCAACAGGAGGAAAAAGAGAAGGAGAGACAGCATGAGAAGGAGAGGGAGGAGAGAGAGGAAAGAGAGAAGGAGAGACAACATGAGTTGGCTCTTAAAGCTCTAGAACTTCAAAGTCGTGGTGCTGCCTCTACCTCCAGCAATGGAGAGTCTTCTCCTCATTCTTCCTTAACTGATCCTTCTAACAGTCAATCTCTTCACCTCACTGCTATGTCTTTTCCGCTAGAATCTTTCCCTTGTCCAAATGAGAAGATTGACACTTGGCTAGAAAAATTTGAGAAAATTGCAACTCTGTACGGTTTAGAGAGGTCGCGTTGGAACATGAAGCTTTCCCAGGCTTTGAAAAGTTCTGCTTATGATGTTTATTCTAAGCTGGAAAGCAGCCAACAAGACAACTATGATCTGTTGAAGAAAGCGTTACTGGAGCGCTTTGAAATGAACACTCGCAAATTTTTGCAACTGTTTCGCAACAGCCGGAAAGAGAATTCTGAAACTTTTCACCAGTTCTCTTCCCGTCTAAAGGGATACCTAACAAAGTGCCTTGAGCTTTCACAGCTCCCCTCTACCTACGAAGGTCTTGAGGAATTTGTTCTAACAGAACAAATAAAGAACACTTTGTCTGCGGACACCCGGAGATTTTTGGCTGAGCAAGGTGCAGAAAAGCTTGAAGACATCTTAGAGAAGTCTGAGCGTTATCACAATGCGCTGGCTGAACTACCTGCCACAAAGCGGAAACCAACAGAGGAGCATTTTCGAAAACATAACCTAGAGCAATCTTCTCAGGCTTCTAACCAAAATAACCACAGAGAAACTGGACCTCAAAACCCCTCTCCTGAAAAATCCAAGTTCTACAAGAACAAGTACCCCAACCACCCCAAACAGTCTGATCAACCCGACCGCCCTACATGGCAGCGTAGCCAGAAAGGACAAGGTGGCAAAGGGAGAACCCCTGAACACGGGGCATATGATCAGACCGAGCATACCGAGCCGAAACGCATAGGATGCTTATTGACAGTCTCGCAAGGCGGAATTATTGACAGTGATTCCCAACCTGTTGGGGATAGACCCTCAACGCGAGGTACTGTTATTTTGAACGGTTCTCAAACTTCTTGCTTATTTGACACGGGGCTTTCTTATGATTGCATTGTTGCCAGAAACCTGGTCAAACCCGGTCAAGAGACAGCAGAGACCGTCCAACTTTGTGGAGTTCGTAAGAGTGATGCACCTACAGCGCTTCCCATCGCATTGGTGGAGATCCACTCTGATTTCGTCAGAGGTGTGATCAAAGCGGCTGTTATGGATGATCCCATCTACCCAGTCATACTTGGCGGGAGATACGTGTGTATTGGGAAACCGGAAGAGCCGATTGTGGCAGCAGTAACTACAAGAGGGCAAACCAAAAAGGAACGGGAGCCTGCGCCTAATTTGTTACCTATGGAACTTAAAGAAGCGCAATACAAGGACCCTACTTTGGCACCCTGCTTTAGGAAACTGCCCATGGCTAAGGAACCCAAACAGCACGGGGACATTTTTTCTAAGGATGGCGTACTTTATCGAAGAACGGGCAAGCCTGACCAAGGTTACAACCAGCTCCTAGTACCGAAACAGTACAGAAGCCAAATCCTAGAAATGGGGCACTCTCTTCCCTTCAGCGGACACATGGGACAGAACGCCACAAACCAACGTATAACCACTCATTATTGGTGGCCAGGAGTAAACACTGATATTATCAGGTACGTCAAATCCTGTGCCCAGTGCCAACGTGTACCACCCAAGCAACGGACACCCCCAGTCCACATGGGTGAAATGCCAATAGTGGGAACACCATTCGAACGGGTTGTGATCGACATTTTAGGGCCTTTCGAAAGGACTAAAAGAAGGAACAGGTTCATCCTGACCTTAGTCGATACATGCACTTTATGGGCAGAAGCTATCCCGCTAACATGCGCAGATGCCAAGCATGTCGCAGAAGCCCTCGTGCAGATTTTCACTCGGTTGGGATTCCCTCAGCAAGTGTTGACGGATAACGGATCCCCATACCGAAACCTGTTGATGGATGAGATCGTTAAGATCTTGAGGACCCAGCACATCCACACTAAGCCATATACTCCGGCCGGAAATGGGCTCGTGGAACGTGCTAATGGAAACCTCAACATGCTGCTAAGTAAACTGGCACAAGTGAAACCTGAAGATTGGGACCTTTGTATTCCTGGAGCTTTATTTGGCTACAGAGAATCTCCTCATACTTCCACAGGATTTCCGCCAGCGACACTCTTATTCGGCAGACCCATTAAGGGCCCGCTTGAAGCCTTACTTCAGTCTCTGACAGACGAGAAGGCGGATGAGACAGTTGTCTCAGCAAGTAAATATGTGTCGGTTTTAAAGGAAAGGTTGAAACTAGGCTGGGACCTAGCAACGACTAACTTTAAGCGAGCTCGCACAAAGCACGCTAACCGATAAAGGAAAGTCGCGAAACAGAGAGAACTGGAAGCAGGAGAGTAAGTTTTGGTGTTACTCCCGACCGAGAACAACCAACTGAAGATCGGATGGCAAGGGCCGTTTAACGTCCTGAAAAAGATTTCTAAGGCTACCTACCAGATATCTATTCAGGGAAAGGAAAAGGTTTTCCACTTAAATCTCTTAAAGAGATACTTGGAAAGACCAGTGCCAACCTCCGACCATCTCCTGGCGATCGCCAAAACTGACGAAGAGGACGATAGTGGCAGGGAAACTCCACTGCACATACAGGAAATCTTTCAAAAATGTCAGAAGCGGCGACGCTCTTTCAAGCGCGCATGGGAGACATTCCAGAGGAAGGAAACTTGAGTAGGAATTGGAGAGATGGAGGGGGAAGATGAGAGGGAAGAAGACAGACACCCCGAAGCTACGGTTATAGGAAATTTAATTCCATAACGTAGACATGGAGTGCTTCCATATCTTAAAGGGGGGACGTTCTGTCACATAGGTTATGGTCATTAAATTGCCTAGATCTTCTTCCTATTCTCTCACGCGCATCCTTTTTATTTATTATCTTTCCATACTTGTTTTTCCTGTATTTTTCGCATCACTCGGTTGCGAAAAATATTTTCTTCAGTATTTTTAAACTTTACCTGTTTTGTTTCTCAAAACGGAGTATCGCACTAGATGGTATTACGTGGATGTCAGTCAGACGAGAAGCGTTACAATTCATTCCGTCAGACCGGGAGAGCCGACAGCTGTCTGCTGTTCCCCCGGGGACAGTGTTTTCTTCGGCCGAGTTCTGGGCCGTAGTGTGAAAATTCACTCCGCCAGAACGGGCAGGCAGACAGAGGGTCTGGTTTTTGGCATATGACACTCATGCTCCACGGGCCATGGTCAGCTTGTAGTGTGAAAACTGCCCTGCCTTTCAGACAAGTTGTCTACCTTTGAAATTGACACGCACGTTTCTCGGTCAGTTTGTTAAACGAAGGGTGAGATTACTCGTGGCACGGCAGACGGTTGTCTGAGATTTGCAACTGACATGCGCTTTTCCCGGTCAGTTTGTCAACGCAGGTGCGTAATCGCCCTGGTGGCAGTTACGACACGCCTCTAAGTTAAACGTAGCTGTTATGAGAAGGGGGAGAGATCGGGGCGGGGGGGAGATAGTTCATCCTTTGTCTGTTTCAAATATTAAACCTAGTTTGAAACTTTATCTTCATTCTTTTTCTATAATCGCAGTAGACAGGTGGTTCGCGAAGAGTAGAGCTGTATAAGCGAAGTTTCTTAGTTTGTTGCGACAATTTGTCGAACTTCTAGACTTCCATAAATATAAGCGTATAATTCTTAATTTGCGATATCCTGTAGTGCTGTGTTTTGAGGTAAATATATTATTATTTAGTATTTTGTGAAGTGATTAAGTGTTAAAATCGCGCATTTCATTTTAACTAGTTTCTTTTGAACAGAGTGCTTAATTTATAGTTTGTTATATTCTCTAAGTCGACGAGTTACAGTGGAAATACATAATAAATTATATCTTTAGCTTACTAAACTAGTAGCTATAAGGAATTTAATTTAACTGTTAATACTCAGTCGAAACTGTTTTAATAACTAACTTATAAATGCTAGATGCGACATCAGTGAATAGTGACGGAATACGCAGATATTCCTGAATTCATGACGATTGATTTTATAACTTATTTCACCGGAAAATTTAAATGATAAGTCAAGCAGTACACTTGCGGTTTAATAATGTAAGTTATAGTGGGTACATATTGTAAAATTATTTGATATGTGTTCTTTCTTTTATATAGTGAAACGGTGGTACCCAACTTGCCAGCGTTTAGTAAAGAGACATATTTGTGTGAAGCATAGACAGTTCCTATCTTTAACCACGTGGGTGTTTTTTTATTGTTTCAAGTAACACTGATCTGACAGTGCTTATGCCATCAGAGAGAGAGACAGTAATAGCAATCCCACTAACGGTTTCTAAAGACTAGAAATATATATTGGGCTTTTGAGCCAGTTCATATTGCTCCACAAATTTAAATGTACATGCTGCTTGGCGGCGAGAATATTACAAGATTAACATTCCGACAGAGATTGTGACTAGTATTGTGGTGACCAAATATAGTACCCCCCTGCAAGTAGACACCGATCTGACATTCCTTAAATTCTAGAAACCAAAGCTAATGACATTGTGCTCTGCTAACTTTCGTGCCTGGACAAATTTCCTGTGACGTAATCAGACATTCGAAAAATTAGAACACCCAAGGAATCGTTCCCTGAGAGTTTAGTACGTCTTTTGGAACTGGGGATTTCTTGGTCAAGGACTGCATTTTCGGGTCTGTGTGAAGGTCCTAGAATTATTATGTTCCCAGAGGCAGCGAGCAAAGTTGTGAGTATAACTGTGTACCCATGGCCATGGCTGAATGAATGAGTGTACGGAGATCAGAGTGTTATTTTACAGTTGTATATTGTCACCCATTTACTGTCTTAATTCTTTTTTTCTTTTTTTGGTTTAACCTGCAGGATTTGTTACAAAGGCTAGAGTCTCTTTTTTTCTTAGGCTAAATCAGATTATCCAACTCTGTTCATACATTTACGAGAAGGAAAGAAACCTCTTAGACTCAACCCTACGTATCTATAACTCTTTGGGCCATCATCTGTTCTCTTAACGGGGCTGTGGGCTAAACCTAGAGCTAAGATCATAACGGGGCTATCATCCTTGTAGCATTTTTTCCTTGAACTTTATGACTATTTGTATGTGTTTTTTTTTTCCTTGATGTATTTCTTTGGTGTTGTGAGAAGGTTTTACATGATAAATAAAATCTCTCTTGAACTAAATCAGTGCGTTGGTCAGCTCGTTCAAAGAATACATATATCATTGTTATAGTTTTCCCACGTCTGTGTGTTTACCTGTCGTCACGTGTATGTGCGTGCCCGTGAGAAGATAGAGATTTATGTAATATATATCTGTGGTTAGACTGTCTGACGCCTTTAAAAGCGGTCGTAGAAGATAGGTGAGAGAGAGAGAAGATTATCTCGATTCTCAAAGACAGCCTCTATATCACATTCTATCATCTCACGTGTGGAAATTCTATTGCTTTTCACCAGCTCTCACTGTATCTATCACTCATTCTAATCTATTCAGAAGGGACCAACCTTAGTCTTAATTCTCCTTTTGTTTTTTTTTTTTTTTTTTTTTTTTTTTTTTTTGCGTTCGCCCGCTAATACTCGAGGCGAAATCTCAGGTTATTATTTATGTCTAACCTGACATTGATTTTTACGTGAGTATCCCTTTATTTCTTGTACAGAGACAGGTGTCCCTCGCCATTCAGGCAAATACTCGCCGATTTCGGAGGTACCCATTGCAGCTGGGTCGGCTCAGGAGCCGCCAGTCCCTGGTCGACGATACTTCTTCAAATGTCCTCGCCAGGTCTCGAGTTAATCCAGTCCAAATCCCGGTCGACGAAAAATCCTCAAATGCCGTCGCCCGGGTTTGATCCTGTATCACCCGGTCGCCAGAGCGGTGTTGTAACCACTACGCTAGCGCGGCTCCCTCTCCTATCGTAAATCTACGACAAGGAGTAGATAGGACTAATGAAGGAACACTTGCGACAAATCTTTATCAGTGGAAGTAAGAAAGTGAATTCATTGTTACATAGAGCCATTCCTAACATTTGGAAGTGAGTTATGGAAAATTTATATACAAGCGAGAAAATCCAGGAAGGCCACAGAGATGCAGTTTCACAGAAGAATGTTAGGAATAACAAGGAAAGCTAACAAAAGTGAGGTGGCTGCTCTGAAATCAGGCAAGAGAGCAAAAAACGTTGATTACTCACATTAGAAGTGCGAAAACATTTTTTGGGGCATGATATGAGAAGATGAAAGGTTGATTATATTGCGACAACAGGATCGGCTGAACGAAAAAGATACAGCAGACAAAGAAAGAAGATATTGGACAGTTTGACATCGTGGCACGGAAAGTAGTCAACAGCAGTATTGGTAAACAGCACTGACGACAGGATGTTGTGAAGTGACATAATCTCCTACGCCAACGGGCGCGGTACTTGAAGAAACGAATGAAGGAACACACAAGAGTGACTAAACACGGCTTAACACGTTGGGAATCAACATCATCAGAGACAAAGATGTAAAATACAGGGTCATTATTAAGTCACTATGCAGTTTTACATAACCAAAGCTTCTGTTCTATAGATAATAAAATCAATCTGAAAGAAGGTTCAGAAAGGTAATTTAACCCAGTTTTGTATGTAATGAGAGTAATTCATTTATTGTAACCTATTTTTTTATTACCCTTCATGGAATAAAGTTTAGGCTTGATAGATTTGATTCAGCCAAAGAGAAAGTAAATTGTTTGCTGTGACAAGTCTGTTAAAGTCTGTAACTGCAATACTCTCCTTACCTACTAAAATTGATTAAATTACCTTTCTGATCCTTTTTACAAGTTGATTGTATCACTTATAGAACAAAAGTTATGAACATTTAAAACGGCACAAGGACATTATAATGACCCTGTATGAACATAGAAAAGAGTCAGAACAATGCAGGTATAACAAGTTTTTTCACTACCATTCCAATAAAAGCCCCGTGTGTAATTCCAGGAGGTCTTCGAAGAGATAACAGAAGAAAGGACACTTGAACCCTCAGCCATGTCCTACATGTGGTCGCTTTGGAGATTATGCATGAGACTTACAGCCTCATCATATACCACAAATTGTTACAGAAACCACAACTGCCAGACAATGCGACTGCTTAGTGCAGGCTTCCTACAATGGGAACAACTACAGTGGTGGCTCTGTACACCATATGGAGCGAACGGGAAGATGCCGATGATGATGAAGATTGCAATGAAAGATATGTTAATGTGACTTACAACCAAAATGCCATGGCCGGCATAACACGATCTTCCAGGGAAGGGGGCATGTACGCTTGCTGGTTGTCATAGCTGCATCAAATAAAGGTGGGGGGAGATTAGAGTTATTAATCTCACTGAGATTCAAAGATATTAAACTACCAACACTAAACTACTAATATTTTTTGTGTGCATCCGATGAAAATGTAGTTACAACATTACTGCTGTCTGGATATGAGGAAAATAATATTACAACAGCAGCTAATTTGTGAGCGTGTAGTACTGAAACATTTATTATCCTTTTCAGGTGAGAAAAGTGCTATCACAACAGTTACCAGTTTTTGATATTGTTGAACAGAATCGACCTCATTACACTCCGGGCAAACCCATACGTGCCTCAGTATCCCTCAGGAAATGTCGAAGGGCATGAATGCTAACTGCTCCCGTAGCGCGCTGGTGGTATACACGACGGATATATCCTCTCATATGTCCATCTCTGCCTGCCTTACTTCTTCTTCTTTGATCCTTAGCCGCCGACCGTCAAAGCAGTCAGTGGCCATTACGCCTGGTGGCGTCTTGTAGGGCAACAACAAATTCATTCCACTTTGCTCGGTCGGCGGCCATCCTTCGTACAGTGCCCTATCTCTGGTTCATTCTTTGCATCTCAGCCTCCAACGTCCTCCGCCAAGTTGTTTTTGGTCGGCCTCTCTTTCGTTTTCCTTCAGGGGTCCATAGCATAGCTGTTCTTGTGATGGCATCGGGGTCTCTTCTGAGGACATGGCCAACCCAGCTCCAGCGTCTGCCAGCTATGATGGTGTGTATGTCCTCTTGCTTGCTCCGAGTAAGTAGATCTTGGTTGGTGATGGTATTCGGCCAAAAGATTCGGTGAATTTTTCTTAGGCATGTTGTGTGAAAAGAGGACAATTTCGACATTTCCTTCTCTGTAACTCTCCAACATTCTGCACCATAGAGAAGCACAGAAAGCACACAGCTCTGATATAATCCTAATTTTGTGCTTGTGCTGTACTGAGAGGACTTCCAGATGTTGTTTAGACTAAAAAAGGCTGTTCTTGCTTTGTTCATTCTGTTGTTGATGTCTTTGCTTGCTCCGCCGTCTGGTGTTACTATGCATCCTAGGTATGTGAAGGCGTCTGTCTGTTCCAGTTGCTGACTCCTTACTGATATGGGCTCAGGGTTGCTCACATTGAGCGTCATGACCTCTGTCTTCTTTAGGTTGATGTTCAAGCCCACCTGCTGGCTATACTTATTAAGTCTATCCGTTTTTTCCTGGATGTGTTGATGTGAATGTGCTAGCAGTGCAATGTCATCTGCATACTCCAGATCTTCCAATGTAGAAAATGTAGTCCATCTTATTGCTCTTGGATTGCTTTCTGTTGCCTGGCGCATCACCCAGTCTATGACTGTTAAAAATAGAGTGGTTGATAATGGGCATCCGCGTCGTACTCCTGTCTTCACTTCAAAGGTTAGGTTGCTCTGCCCAATGCTACACGTAAAGTTGGCATAAAGGCTTTTTATGATTGACACAATGCAGCTTGGAATTCCATAAGCCCTCAGTATTTTCCATAAACTGTCCCTTTGTATACTGTCAAAAGCCTTTTCAAAATCAACGAAATTAATGTACAGCTGTCTTTGCCATTCTGAGCACTGCTCTATAATGTTCCTGAGGGTAAATATATGATCTACACATCTTCTGTTCTTTCTATATCCTGCTTGTTCTTTCCTCAGTTTGTGGTCTACTGCTTTTGAGATTCTCTGTATAATTATCCTGCCTAGTATTTTGCTGGGAACTGAGAGAAGAGTTATTCTTCTCCAATTATTGCAGTCTGCAAGATCTCCCTTCTTGGGCAATTTGACAATTATTCCTTTTCTCCACTCTGTTGGTGTTGTCCCTGTTTTCCAGACTTGTGCAAATAGTGGTTCTAATAGTTTTGCTGCTAGCTCTGGGTCTGTCTTAAATAGCTCTGCATTAAAGTTATCATGACCAGGAGCTTTTCCATTCTTTAACCCTTTGATTGCTGTGATGATTTATTCTTTTTGTGGGATGTCTGTATTAACATCTAGATCATTTTCAGCCTCAGGAACATTCAATTGTGTCTCTGGTGGTTCCATATTCAGAGTTTCTCTGAAATGCTCTGCCCGTCTTGTTTCCTGTCTCTCTACTGTCGTGATGAGATTTCCGTGCTTATCTCATACTAATGTAATATTGTTTGCACCTCGTTTTCCACTGATGATTTTAGTTATTTTGTATACTGTGCTTTGTTCATTTCTCAGCGCTGCCTTTTCTGCCAGTCTTGCAAACCCATACGTGCCTCAGTATCCCTCAGGAAATGTCGAAGGGCATGAATGCTAACTGCTCCCGTAGCGCGCTGGTGGTATACACGACGGATATATCCTCTCATATGTCCATCTCTGCCTGCCTTACGTCTGACGCCAAATTCCAGCAATCTCTGCCTTGTTGATTCATGGATTGCAGTGTCACTTTCTAGCAGGCGATCAGAAATTATCTTTAGTACTTCTCCCTTATCCATATCAATATACCGGTTTTTGAATGTAAGGAAATTAGTTACAGGGCTACTCGTCATTGATTCGTCTAATGTGCCTGTAATATACATTTCTACTTGTAGAATTAATCAATATATGTGTAAGGTAAATTCCTACTAACATCAACGTCCTACACTCCTCTATGTTTAGTGTACGCATATCTAAGTGAAATTCAAATTCCTAAAATGGTCCGTGTAGTTCTATGGATCCTTCAGGCGACACATAACGAATACGACTACCGCTAACTGAGGTAAAGTCGTAAAGAGACTACTAATATTATCTTACAAGCTCAGCAGCCCTAGTTAAACAACAACAACAACAATAATATGTACACATAATGTATTAATCACTGTTGAAAAATAAATATTTAAAAAATAAATCTGATATATGATAAAAACTCACGTGAGCTGATAATCGTATTCCCGACGTCGTATGAGAGGTTTCCTAAACTTCGGACACTTTGGTGGACAGTGAAACCTGAAATATAGAATCTCTCCAGTTACCACTGCTGCAGGTGTCATCATCCGGGCAACGCTACCTGAGCGTAAAGTTGCCATTTTGGCTTGCATCACTATTGCGGCTATCGTACGTTTCAAAGCAGATACAATATTTTTGTGTGTACAGAAAGATCTTAGAAGAAATACAACGAGAAAGAAATGAATAATCCGTCTCCTTCTTTCTGAATCTGTAGTACAACATAAAGATGCAAATTATAGGACTTGTTTACATATAATATCAGCTTCGAAAGACTGTTTAATTAAATTAAATGGATTAAAATATTCTTCTTCAACCCTTGACGGGTTATACTAAGGATGTTGTTTTTTCAATAACTGTTGTTAATATATTTAATTGTTGCATTTAGTTTACTACCAACGTTCAACCTCGCCATTTAGTCCATATTTTATAAATGGTAGAGGGCTATTTTCTTAAAAAAAAAAAAAAAAATGCGTTTTCTCACCAGGGGGCGCACGAAAAAGTAGAAGGAGAGCTCTTTAGTACCGAAGGAAAATAATATGCTAAGACTAGCATTAGCATAATTAATCGTTGAGTAGGAGTTACATCTGCAAGCTATGACATTTTTATAAAATTATAATCTTGCTTGTTATTTTAATCTGAAATATTTTTTTTACATTCTAACAGTATTGACAAAATGCGGGAGGGGGTTGAATAAAAGGGGCTCCATTTAGATTTATATTTAATGGCATGTTCTTAATACATAACGCCAGATGATAGACTTTGTTTCTCTTTTTGTGAAACCGATATTTATTTAGTTTTCTTTTAATAAAGTTGTTCATAGTTTGTTTCCCAGCAATTAGATATTGTCTGTCAATAAAAATGATTACATATTTATTAGATAGTTATATATTTATTACACTTCTACTGCTAGACATTGATTTTTGTTAATGTAAACAACTTGACTATGCTATGTATTTCCCTAGGTCGGCATGCTGAATGCTTGTAAATATTCTAATAGTGGAATCCTTCGCTATTCATACGTTTTTACATTTTAGAAGGAAGTGATCTGTAGTATTATTTTATTGACGCTCTACGTAATAAGGTTCTCCTTGTACAAAATATTTTGTCCCCAGATGTAATGTTAGCGATTTCTCATTTCTGGGCTTGTTTAATTCTCTAGTTTCTTAAGAAACCGTTCTTATGCAATGGTTCCTTGACATTGGATGTTAGGAGATAGTTCTTCAGTGTTATATAGATCCAATCCTGACGTATGTTAGTGAGTCATGGACAGTTAGTAAACATGCAGGGAAAGCACTAGAGGCTGGTTGGAAATGTTATGAGAAGAGGAAAGCTAGAATATATCGTAACAACAGGTAAGATTGAAGGACAAAGAGATAGAGAGGAAGACAAAAACAACAAATACTGGACAGTTTGACATCGTGGCATGGAAGGAGGTCAACAGCAGAACTGATACATTGTACGGAAGACACGAAGTTGAAATGACGACAATGATGACGACAATGATGACGACAATGATGACGACAATGATGACGACAATGATGACGACAATGATGACGACAATGATGACGACAATGATGATGCTTATATTGACAATCGTTAGTAGACTCACCATGGAGGGTCTTGAACCTGGTAAAGGAAAGGCATGCTGGCACATCTTCGATCTCTGTTTACACAACACACAGGCAACGGCTGGAACCTGCAGTCCACAATGCTCGAGATACAGCCATCACCTCCATACGGAGTGAAGGACATGCTGCTGCTTCACAATGTTGTGCCTGCTTTTTCTATGCGTTTAGGATATTAATGTCTCTATCTCGTAACTTCTGGCCCTAATCCTTGTCTTATGTAATACAACTTAAGTAGCCGTTGCTGAAGAAAAGTAAAAGGTATAAGCAAATATGATATCCTCAAGAGAAGGGAAAAGGCCCTAGATGTTGTTAAAACTGCTTGATTGAAATATAAAAATTACTTCCAACTTAAAAATTTGACAAAAGCTTATTACACCTTTGTTAAACAGTACAGTAAAACTTCAGTTCAATCTGGCCTTATATAGGTAGTGAGGTAGCTGTTAATAAAATGTAATCCTAACAGACCTTCATTTCATGCGAATTTTATCCAGTGTTTTCGAAACAAAATTTTAATAGCGTTAGTCAGGAAGCGTAAGACATATGTTGATTATTACCAGTGCAATGTAAATGTATGTCCATACAGCTCAAATCAGATCAGCCGCTTTCTTCACAGATCATACGGAAACATGTTTTTTTATGAAATACTATCAAACCAGTTTACTCCATCTCACAAGTCATGTGCTACAACCAGTACATTTGCGCATGTCTTTTTCAACATCTTCTTTGCAAAAGGGACAACACCAAGACGACACAGAGCCTTTTTCTTTTGCCTTTATATGGCACATTGTTTCCTCCCTTTGGCGGTTTCCTACCTTTCCTTATCTTAGAATGTTTCGGAGCATTATCAACATAATATTTCTCGACCTCTAGAAATAATATCTTTGTCCCGCAACTGGATTTTTAACTGAAGCTCTTCCCTTTTACAGCAATAATTCTGTTCAGCTAGTTTAAATAGATGGGCTTTGATACACAAAAGGGCCTTTGTCACCTCAATTACCATATATATATATATACACACAAACAAGCAATAGCCCGTCAATAATGATGGAAGTAAATCAAATGACAGATCTGTCCATGCACTCTGAACACACATGGTACCATATGGTACACGTCCAATGAAGCGATCGATTTGGGCACCCATGGATGCAAAGCCCAAGACTGAATTATAGGAACGGATATTTTTCATAAAATGTCGATGTTGTGGATGTCGTGGTTGCTCAAAAGATTCTTGAGATACGGAGGAAAAGGACGTCTCTGCTCTCCTTTTTGCTCCAACAGCACTGTACCTTTATGGCAGCAATATTTGACTGTACCTTTATGGCAGCAACATATCAGATTTTTAACTATTCAGCTAGATTTAAATAGATGGCTCATGATGCGCTATATGACAATGCAAGATGTTGTGTTAGAACAGCTCACTGTACAGCAACTGCATTCTCATCAAAGGCAACATGATTTGGAATTGTTGGACTACGTGCAGCTCTTGATGGTCTCACTTGTTGTGCAGCTGCTGCTCTACGTTCGGTTGCTTCTTCTGAAGTCTCCTTTGCTCGTTATGATGCCTCTCAACTGACGAATGCGAAAAGCTTCTGCAGCGCGTTGAGATTCATGCTCTTCTGCAGACTGATTTGCTCGTTGTGACTGACGCTGTGCGTGTCTTTGTGCCGCTTCATGTTGTCGTCGTATTGCTGCTTCTTCTAGTCTCTCTTGCTCGTTGTGATTGACGCTATCGTTTCTTCCTCTTATCATCTGCAGTTCGTTTTGCAGCCATTTTATCATTTTGATCCATAATAATAAGTCTGCAATACTTTAAATTTAAATTTTGTCTTGAAGAAACAATCAAAAACTTACATTATAAGGTTATTTTTAACAAAATGATGAGTTAAATCCGTTTCCGGAATGAAACTGTGTTCTACACCGACTTTTCTTCGTTGAGTGTTACTATTTTCAGGAGAGTACATATAAGGGAAACAATACAATTAATGTCCAACTTTCAACCACAGTTGCATCCGTTAGGTGTGACCGACGAACAAACGGCGAGAATTATGGATTGTGATGATATATATATATATATATATATATATAGATATATATATATATATATATATATATATATATATATATATATATATATATATATATGTGTGTGTGTGTGTGTGTGTGCGTGCGTGCGTGCGTGCGTGCGTGCGTGCGAGTGTTTGTGTATGATAGATTTTAAAAAAAAAACAGAAGCACTTGACAGCCTGAACTGAAAAAAAACCTGCCGTTTTAGATAGAGTTGCAGAAAATAAAATTGTAAATTTTCTTGAATCTCAGAATGTAGAACTGAACATTAAAGAGTTGTTGGCACTGGAGAAGATCACCACGGAAGAAGAAGACACAGCAACTTGCACCAGCCAGCCACAACCACAAGGTCGACAACTTACAGTGAAATGATTAATGGAGACCTCCCAACTTTCAAAATCCTGCTTTATGATCTTGAAACAAGATTTTCCTAGCAGGGACAGGCGTTTTATGGTCAGGTAGAAAATGATGGAATGTACTGCTCTCTTCCAAGAAATCTGCACAACCTCATTTTAGTCATCACCTACAACATGCCTGAGGATGGAGTATCCACATTCTTTCTTTGTCACCCCAGAGACCCCCCGGGAAACTGCACGTGCCACAAGTGAATGAGAACACTATAATCGTATACAACAAAACAGATAGCAAGGATGGAAATGAAGAACAGTGGGCCGTGTGTTCGAGAGGGCATAATAATGTCATTCTTCTTCTTCTTTCGTCCTGAAAAGGACGTTGGTTGCGTTGTGTCTGTTTACAGCGGAGCTGCGATATCTGCGCCTTTCGGCCGGCACATCCGACTTCAGCACGGCATTCTTTGGGACCGGGTTAGCCATCCCTCTTCGATCCCTACTCTCTCAGCCAGACTGCAGTGATGTAGCCTGTTTCCATGACCACCACGTGGAGGTGGAGTAGGGTCTTGGTCAGCTCTGGTTCGCTGACCGTGACGCAAGCAGTCAAGCTATGTGTCGCTGACTGCATTCTATATTACTGCATCTTAGGGTCCCAATATAATGTAATTCAGAGACGCGTGTAATAAAGGGTAAGGGTTAGAAATCCTAAGCCTAACCCGAAACCCTTTCATTAAACCTAACTCTAACGACGTTGGCGACTTACAAGGATGGCACTGCAGAACGCCTCCCACTGTCTTCATTTAAACCTATAGAAAGTAATAGAAAGATGCGAGTGTCAGCACCTGTAAGCATGACACGTGGTGTTTCTACTACAGACAATGCTCAAATACAGTACCTCAAATTTTCGTTCCTATACGTTTATTTTAGATCAAACAAATCGGTTCTGAGTATGGTTCTATGAGGGGAAAAGTAGTTGACTGGCACAAGCAGAGGTTAGACTAACAGTAAAAAGTTAGCGTTTTCTCAAAGGAATCTTTTTCTTAACACCCGGAAGTGACGTTTTCGCACTATAAAGACTGCGCAATGTGGGAACGGAAATCTCCGATGATTTATTTTTATTGTCATTAAAAATTAAGAAAATGAAAAACCCGCACAGACACAGATACACTCACACACACTTTGTGTTTCCATTATTCGAGCAAGTCAAGCACTTTGTATCTCTCCGCCCACAGACGCCTGCACATTGATTATTTTCCAAAGCCGGACACTATTTTTCATTCATTCATACACAAGGAGCATAGATCGTCAACTATTTCATGCCAAGTCCCCTACACCATGTGATAAGTTCCACGTCTGGCATATCTTCTACACCCCTTTAATTTATGTCTCAAGTTCTCTTCTCAACATGTGTGATTGTTTGTTTGTTTGCTTTTTTTGGTTTCCCTTCCCCTCTTTTACCACGCGGGTTGTAGAGCAAAGACTGCCTTGTAATTCTATCAACAGGCTTTCTCAGTATGTTTCATTTCCATCACCAGTGCCTTTTCCTCGCCTCTTGTTCCATTGGCACTTGTCTGAGTATTGTCATCAGTTACAGGTTGACGATCTTGTACCATATCAATACTTCTATTATGCATCAACATTTTTTTTTTTTAAATCTGTAACTTTCTTGGTTGTTTTTCTCTATGCATCAGCCTTGACATTTGCGTTGAAAATTCTGATTTTTGTGTTTGCGATTGTCTTTTAATTTCTATATATTTCCTAACGCAATGGAAGCTTATTTTGCCTTTTGTATTGATATCTTGACACCACTGTCTGCTCCTCCAAATTTGTCTACATATCTGCCAAGATACATGTGCACTACTTTTGCATGTGCTTAAGTTAATGACATAACTGTGCAAAAAGCATGGAAGGTACGTCTGACAAAGAAAAGCGTGACGGAGTTTTTCCTGATCGGACGCACCTTCTAAATTGTTACTTAGTGATCTCATTAATTTAGGCACATGTAAGAGTAATCGCAGGCTTTGAATGTCTATTACAATTTCTTTGTGTTGAGATTTCTTTCTTGTTTAGTATTTTTATCTGTTAATTAATTATTGTTCCATAGTTAGAGCACTTGCCTCTCGCGGCAAAGTTTAGGGTTCGAATATTTCAATGTGGAGGCATAGTTTATGCGCCTATGCGATTCTGAATCCTCGTAAACATACATCAGAACGACAATAAATTAAATGAAAATGAACGAAAACGTCAAACACCAAATATTGGAAGAAAAAAGCGATAAATAATACCAACATTGTTAGAGAACCAGGCAATAATTACGAACACGTGAATAAAGTTGCAGTGAAGACATTTATTTCACGAACAATTTTAAATAAATAGATCAAACATTGAACAAATAATTCAATAACAGAAAACGTTCATCTACTTATTCTCAGCAACCCGTAACAAAGTTTACAATTATGTGAAGGAGAAAAACAAACGATGTTGGTAACGATAAACATGATGTCCTACATAAATAATTCAAATTATTAGCGTCAGTGATGGTTTATTTGTTGAAAATGTTTAGTACAGAACATGTATGAAGAAGAGAGGTAGGAAGATCGAGAAAAAGGAATCAGTGAGGTCACTTAATAATTTTGTGAAATGACGTATCACTTAGACCTGTGATTCTCAACGTGGGCCAGGAGGGGCCCACAGTAAAATGGTAAAGTACCTTTTTCCCAGCTAATAGCGACTATGAGTGGGGCCACAGAGGTAAATGAGGCTCAGAAGGGGGCCATGAGCAAAAACAGTTTGAGAACCTCTGACGTAGATAATTAGGAATATGATTTGGGGGGGGGGGGGGGGGTGTTGTTAATTAGATACTACTCTATCAGCCTCCTTCTTTGCATTCTAATGTTGATCTGTAGTAATAATCTCTTGGTAAATGAAACATTACTCCTTTTTTTAACATTCAAACATTTAATATTATTCTCACTGTAGATTTGTTCTTATTATTATTATTATTATTATTATTATTATATTAGATTTGTCTTCTTATATTCTCGAGTGTAAATTTACATGAACTTTTACCAATCCTCGCTAAAATTTCAAATACAGTATACATAAGAGAGCATAAAACATGACATAAGCCAGGGCTGTGGAGTCGAAGTTGGAGTTGTGGAGTCGGTCGTTTTTTTTTTTTTTTTTTTTTAGTGGATTCGGAGTGGGTCAAAAATGTCCGGACTCCGAATTTTATGCCACGTGACTAGTAAAAAATGTCCGGACTCCGAATGTTATGCCTTGCTAAAAAAAACTGCAGTCGGAGTCCGGGAGTTGGAGTCGTACTTCTATAATTTTAGAAGTCAGAGTCGGTAAATGTTTTGGCCGACTCCACAACCTTGATATAAGAACAATAAATTAGGCCGGGTCACGCTTTAACAAGTATATAGTTGATCCTGTCATATAAAGAACACTATTCTAAAGCATCACCCATGTGTTACTGGAATTTGAAAGGGAAGCCAATAATAGTAACACTGCAACCTACCATGCGATTCGTCATAGGCGACTAAAGAGGGTTGGCCATTCGACCGGCAACCACATCCTTTAAAAAAGTCAAGCCACAAAAAATTTCAACACAGCTTGCGTAGATTAGAAGGATTAAAGAGGTATGACAAGATCACCAATGTGGAACTGATGATAAGAACCAGACAAGTGCCAGTGGAACAAGAGATGAGAAGAAGACGCTGGCCATTGATAGGAATTACATTTAGGAAACCTGTTGACAGCATTACAATGCAGTCCTTGTTCTGGCACTTCTAGGGTAAAAGAAGCAGAAGTAGACCGGGAGACACATGGAGAAATGAAAACGATGAGGCAGATGTGGAAAGAGCTGCAGCCGATGGCACGAGACAGCAAGACTTGGCATAAGTTGTTGACGGCATACGCTCCTTAGGTAGTTCAAACAGGATGAAGACATTGATGATGATGGTGCTGCTAAAGCACAAAAACTGAGATGTTGATCTCAAGAGAAGCTTAAATAAATGCGGAGGATGCTGCTGGTAAAAATTAACGCTAATGCTAATTCAAACACAAGGAGAAAGATGGCAGTTAAACATAAACACAATCATATATTACCTACGTTAAGAATAAAAAGTCATCATCTGAGAACTGAATGAGCAAGAACTACAACAAGGGGATCGGAAAAAAGATGAAGTTATATTTGTGCTATTGGCAACGTTTTCCCTACCTGTTAGTGTTTACCCTACTTCCAGTGAACTGCCATAAATTAGCACAAGGTAACGCCGTAACTTTTTTTTTTTTTTTTTGAGTTACGGCTTTACTTTGAGCTAATTTATGGCAGTTCACTAGAAGTAGGGTAAACACTAACAGGTAGGGAAAAACGTTGCCAGTAGCACAAACTCATTTAACACGTACACAATTCTGACATGACGTGTACTTGATGGCAGCAAAAATTTTCTGGTCTAGACAGCAGTTATGCAACAATTTAAAAAACAAGTTGTAAACAAGAGCATAAGGAACAGATAATATACGAGATAATAGGACACACATAGGAAAAACGGTTGAATCTTTGAGTTGCAGATGCGTACTCTTTCTAAATAATATAATCTGCGACTGCTTAATGGAGCGTCTGATAGGCTAAACTTTCCTCTCATGACGAAGTTACTGGGTTTCTAAATTGACACCTGGTAGCGTCACGCTACAGCCTACCCATCTGTAAATGGGCACCTGCCTCTGCTCTTGAAGCAGGGAAGGAAAAATGCAGCGAAGAAGAGAGCTGGTCACCCCACCGAAAAAAAAAGAAATCTGAATCTAGTATAGTGTAGTCTCAAGTACTTCACTCCCCTACTGCACTATCTGGCATGAGTCTATCTTTACCTTTTACTGCTTAATGCATAAACTGAAAGATTCATGGTGTATCAAACAATGGCATCAAATGTCAGCTCTTTTGGGATTATGAACTCATTAAATGGTGAGTTTAATATCACCAACATTCACAACTGTCACAAGGAAAATGAAGATAAACATCTTCCACCGTTATGCACCAGACAATGACAGAGAATCCGTGAAAGAATAATTCACACTAGGCATCAAAGCATCATGGATGTAAAGAGAAGTAAAGACATTACAATCTTCTACAGAAGGTGACCTAAATGCAAAGATAGGAATAGACAGTAGCGACTTTAAAGCCATCATGGGTGTGACGTATAATGGAAATATAGCCTACAGTAATCTGACAGTCTTTGTAATCCCGTTAGCGTTCTATGATTTGCTAGCAAAACCATGCATTTACAGTCTGTGTTTACTCACTTTTTAGTCCTACCTCTTTTTCTGTGTTTAACACGAGCTAACACAAGGTTTACAAACTTTCGTGACCTGCCAGTCATAACAGGTAGCGAATCAGGTTTGTTTATCGAGTCTTCTGACACGAGCTTATCTGTCAATCATACGATACCTGACAGACCGCACGTGAATAACATAGAAGCTTTGAAGTAGACTCACGGGCAAAATCTTTCCCCGAGTACGCTGGGCTCTTTTATCTCAGAAGCGGGCATTCGTACGGAGAAAATCTTCGAGAGACCCGTTACCCGTATAAGTCTTTTGATGTCGGGGCGAAGGCGCTCGACGGAAGACGGGCGTAAAGCTTTATCTGGGGAACTCATGTTTCTGATTCTATGGTATACACAATAGTGTGAAAAGTAACATCATCTATAGATCAGAGAAACATGATGATATATAAACTGTGTTTTCTTAAACCTAATATCAGTTGTCACTAAGAATTTTTGGATAGTCTAAGTACGTAGTTCTAAAACCATTGTGGAAGATGTGTTAATAGCATTCGTGGGGATTTTCATTCTGATTTTCTGGTAATAGAAATTAGTGTCTATGTGATTAAAAGTGTTAAGCTTTTACCATTATAATTCACTTAGAGTTCTAGCTGTTAAAACCAGTGAAATAAAATAACGCGTAGCTATTTTATACCACATGTTCAATTATAATGTTAATTTTCACCACCCGCTTTCTCACACAAGAAGAGACGGTTTTAGTTGACTGATTATTTGCTAGGCGTGACTGGTAGTGACAGAAAAGACTTCACGTTTTATTTCATTGTGCGTATTTATTATAAGTGCCTTTTATTTAATACCATACGATGACAAACAGACGCCGACAATTTAATAGCTATTAACGACATGCGATATTTTTGTAAGTGCGCGTATGGATAACTGAATAATAATAGACATTGTACGCTGATCGTTAAAGCGCGAGAAAAGGGGTGGGGAGAATGTATACCTCTATCCGACCTGAAATCTTAGTGCTAGCGAAAGCTGACTGTATAAGCGTAAAGGAAAACACATGTGCCGATTAACTTTAATCGGGACTGACGGAGTGGATAAGAGATCGTCTTGTCCCCGTCCGTGTTTCTTTTATTCCTAGCAGACCTGATCAAGAGCATCCAACGGTCTTTTGGGCTTTTTCTTCATTTACTGATTGGTTAATGTTGTCTTTTTCTTGGCTTGTGAGTCACCAATTTCATTTGTGAGCCAACGATACATGAGAAACATTTTAACTTGTAAATTTAAACTCAACTTACAAAACCCAGCAATATTTTTTTCAATGTTACCAGCCCCCTGGGGTATACAAAAGAACACGTATACTCCCGACTTCTGAAAGTCGTTTTCAAGCGGATTTATCCAGACAGTTACGCTGTTTCAGAATCGGCACTCTCCCATAGAGCCAGCCGATAGGATTACCATCATCATCAGGTGTTTCCCAATACTGGAAGTAATTTCTTCCTTTTTTAACTGTGAACCTCAAGAGCACGTTTTGCTACACTAACTATTCGCGGTGACATTTTGTTCATCCAGGGAAAATTAAAACACCAGATTCGGCGTCCACCTCGCTAGTTGTCGCATAGAGATTATGATCAATACATTTTCTATATTCTTTCTTTTCTACCCGTATCCTCTACCTTATTATCGCTCTCTTATCCTTTTCCTGGGATTTTTTCGCATTCGTTCGTTTGCGAAAAATATTTTCTTTCCCATTCTCACTTTACCGTTTTTCTTTCTCATACTGATATGCATTCTATTACGTAGATGTCAGTCAGACGAGAAACTGTGAATATTCATCTATCTCAGACATAGGAGCAGACTTTTGGCTCGCATTTTCACCTGACACGAAAGTTTCTCCAGCGTGAGGTGTGATAACCGACATCTGCACGGCGCAGAATGAGACATTTGTCTGGTATTTTCCTCTGTCACGGCACTCTCAGACAGTTTCGTAGCGTGAGGTGTCTAAGACGCGTTTGGCATGTTATGTCCAGCGTCTAAGGTACGTAGGTGTTAGGAAAGGGGAGAGATCGGGTTTTTGGAAATAGTGGGATCTTTGTCTGTTTGATAGATATAATCAGAGTTTTAAACTTGATTTCACTCATTCTCCATTTGCAGTAGACGTGGTCACTTCGTTCTAGATACTTAAACTTATAGGTGTAACTCTTAGTTTCGATGTGATACCGTAGTTCTGTGTTGAGGTAAATATTATATAAAGTATTTAATATTTTGTAAGGGATTAAGTGTTGAATCGCCTATTTCATTTTCACTAGTTCTTTTGTGCAGAGAGAATTAAAATATAGTATGTATTATTTTCTAGTGACGTGTTTCAGTGGAAAGCAGAATAAATTATATTTCTAGCTTAAAATCATGCAGCTATAAATGAATTTGATTTTACTGCTAAATAATCAGACGAGAATATATTTTAAAATTAACTTATAACTGAAATGCTACACCAGTGAGTATTGACGGGATACGTATGTATTCCTAATTCATGATGATTGATTTTATGTATATAACTTATTTCACGGGAAGTTTTAAATGATAAGTCAAGCTGTACGCTTGCAGTTTAAAATGTAAGTTATAACGAGTACATAGTATGTATAATTATTTTATATGTGTTTTTGTCCTCTATTTAGTGAAGAAAACTGGGGTTAACCCAAACTTTGCCAGCGTTAAGTACAGAGATATCTGTGAAGAACTAAAACATTCTTTCCTTAAAGGACTTGGTGTATAACCTTTACAAGAACTTTAAAGATTTTAAAGAAGTAACGGGCCCATCGAGTCTGATTTGATTCTTTCAGATAAAAATCTCAAGCACATTTAGCCCGTGTGGCAAGTAATAGATTACAAACATTAACTTTTCCGACAAAGTTTTACTCATTGTGGAGTGACCAAGAATTTTACCTTTTGATCGAAGTTACAAACCTGACATTGTTCCTAAGTAGTGGAAACCTCGTGATTCTGATCCTGTGAGCCCGCTTGAAAACTAATTCTTACCTGAACTGATAAAGTGGCACTAACTTAAAATCTGAACAAAATCATCGCCTGAAGAGGACGCTCCCCGGACAAATTGGATGAAACCAAGATCTGCAGAGCTGGGTATCCGCTTCATCAAACGATAAAACAGATTGTGTCATAACGTGCGCCAGACGGCGAACAACAGCAAGCTATAGGGTAAGAAAGTGAGAAATGCACGACAGGGCCCTGATGAATGAACCGAGAGAAAGCAGGAACGAGTGACTCCTTTTTTTATGGTATACCACATTTCACCCACTTTGTAATTTCTGTATGCAAGTTTTGTTGCAAACAAGATACTTTTCCTTAGGATAGATCATACTAATATCTAAGTCTGTTCATACCTTTAAAAGGGGAAAATCATTAGATTACCGCTAATGTATCCTTGATTCCTTGGGGCTATCACTTTCTTCTAACAGGACTGTGGGCATATCTTGAGGGACAAGATCATACTGTGGGTCTATCATTCTGGTAGAAAGTCATTGATTTTATGACTATGTGTATATGTTTCTTGATGTAATTTTTGTGTGTTGTGATGAAATTTTAGATGATAATTAAAATTTCTCTTGAACTTAATCAGCGCGTTGGTCAGCTCGTTCCAAATTATCTGTATAATCACTGTTATAGTTTTTTCCCACGTCTGTGCGTCTAACTGTCGGCACTTGTGTGCGTGCACGTGAGTGGTACGTTCATATATATTAATATATGTTGTCACTAGATTGTCTGACTCCTCTAAATCTGTTGTAGAAGATAGGCTGAGAAAGAGAGAAGATTGTCGAGTTCTCAGGGACAGCCTCTATTGATTCTACCATCTCACTCGTGGAAATCTATTTCTGTTATTATCTCTCACGGTGGCTATCACTCATTCTAATCTATTCAGAAGGGACCAACCAAAGTCTTAATTCCCCTATCAAAAATCTACGACACTAGTCTTTATTTTGTTAGAGGATGGACTGGGGCAATTTGGGAAATAAAACCTGGCAATTTTATTTATTCTGGATAATTGTATTTACAAGGGATATCACCAAGAGTAGGTAAGCGTGATTGAGTGGCCACTGTATGACAGAGAGAGTGAATATTTTCCTTTGTTACAGGAACTTTACCAACATTGGATTTTGCTTAAACTTGTTTAATTTACTGGGTAGCATATAGTAGGAACTTGTTTCTTTATTGTCTATTTTGTAACATTGTGCTGACCTTTGGGTTATTAAGTTTTTGGGTTCTTATTTGATCTTTCTTTAGATATTCGATCTTGTCAAGTTTAAATGATAATAAACAACAAAAGAAACTTAACTTTGTGTGTTGGTCAGACCCATACCAAATTAACCGTAGTTTTTCACGTTTGTGTGTCTTGTCACATAGCTGTGTGTGTGTAGTTAAACTTATGTTTATATGTATGAGGAGGGGCAAGGTTGTCTTGTACTAAATTATAGTCGTATAGATAGGCTGGACTAGAGAAACTTACTCATTCCAGAGACATATCTTATCCTTAAGCTCTGCACACGTGAAATCTATTTCTCACACCTATTTCTCACGTACTTATCACCATCCACTCTACTCAGACAGGACTAAAATAACTCACAAACCTATCGGTACGACAATGGGAAAACATGTACTTGCGACAATCAACGAAAATGGAGAACTACTCACAAACTTCTGTGCTTCAAATCAGCTGGATATGAGGAAGTATGTTTCCACATAAAAGAATACATAAAGCAACATTGATATCACCAGACAACAGAACAGAAAATCAGTTTGATCACATGTGCATAAACAAAAAGTTTAGATCATTATTACAAGACATAATAAATCGAGAGGCATCACAATTAAGTACCACAGCATCATCTTTTATCAATAATAAAGATGCAACTAATCATTATCGAGAGAAGACCCGCATCTACTTACTGTCATTCAGTCATTACCAGTCAGCTTTTTCAAGCAGATTAGGCCCAACATACCACATGCCATGTCCTCCTGTCCTGTGGCATCAGCTCTTGGTTTCTCCATATCTTCCTCATCACGTCCTTTTCTATCTTCAATTCTCTAACCATTGTGCTTTTACAGGTCTACCTCTGCTTCTGTTGCCCTGGGAATACCAGAACAAGGACTGTCTAGTAATGCTATCAGCAGGTACCTCGATGTGTGTCCTATCCATCTCTAGCATGTTCTTCTAATCTCTTGTTCCGCTGACACTTGTCTAGTTCTTGTCATCTCTTGTTCCGCTGACATTTGTCTAGTTCTTGTCATCTCTTGTTCCGCTGACTCTTGTCTAGTTCTTGTCATCTCTTGTTCCGCTGACACTTGTCTAGTTCTTGTCATCTCATGTTCCGCTGACACTTGTCTAGTTCTTGACATCTCATGTTCCGCTGACACTTGTCTAGTTCTTGACATCTCATGTTCCGCTGACACTTGTCTAGTTCTTGTCATCTCTTGTTCCGCTGACACTTGTCTAGTTCTTGTCATCTCTTGTTCCGCTGACATTTGTCTAGTTCTTGTCATCTCTTGTTCCGCTGACACTTGTCTAGTTCTTGTCATCTCTTGTTCCACTGACACTTGTCTAGTTCTTGACATCTCATGTTCCGCTGACACTTGTCTAGTTCTTGACATCTCATGTTCCGCTGACACTTGTCTAGTTCTTGTCATCTCTTGTTCCGCTGACACTTGTCTAGTTCTTGTCATCTCATGTTCCGCTGACTCTTGTCTAGTTCTTGTCATCAGTTTCACAATGGTGATCTTGTTGTACCATTTCTATATTCCCATTCTATTACAGGCACCTATTTGTGAAAGTCTGTATCATCTTAGTTGTCCTTGTTATTGTGCTCTATGTTTCCCAGCCATTCAGTAGGCACTGTCTTGACATTTGAGTTGAAGAATCTTATTTGACATTTATATGTGGTGGTAAATATTTCTACTTGGGTAAAAATCGCATGACTTTGTAATGCCTAATCGTATCCCCTTTTTAAAATGACATAACACCATTGCGTTCTTTGACATTTGTTCCAAATTTACCTAGCCATTAATTTGACAATGACAAAACAGATCAGAGTATTTTGACACTTGCTCCAAATTTAACTAGACATGAAATATGCCTCGCACATAAAGTATATACCAGAAATAAAAGCTTGATACTAAACATTACATTTTAACCCATTTCATCACAAAGATCAGCATCCACGTCGTCGTTATTGATTACAGCACAAGGGTTAAAGACTTTCGCATAAACATGTACAAGCCTTGAACAGGAAACGAAGGTTTGTCATTAGATAATATTAAAGGCCTATGCTCTTCAGGGAACTCGTGGGTAAAGATGATAACTTGAGCTTCAAGTTGGCGTAGAAAGTACAGCAGTCAAACAGATGCAGCAATAAAAGTAAATAGCAAATACAAATTTATTGTTATGTTCGTTTACACTTGAGCAGAAGTAAATAAATACTGTACATTATAATTGGCTTATCTTTGGCGAGAGGATTCTTTCCCTAAAACCTTCTGTCTAAACGTGACCTTAATTTCATTCCAATAAGCAAGACATTTCCAATTTTGTTATGCCCGCGGTGAGCATTATGCAACACTATTTTGAAAGTTACATATAATAAAGCGTGCGTATCAGCTGGTGTTCTCTTCAGATTAAATGTTTCTCTGAATTTAATATGCACATCACGTGATAAAATACGCGTATATGTGCTAGGAAAAAATTAGTCATCCGAAGCGCGTGACATAATATAATTTATAAGCTAGATGAAAGTCATCTGAAGCAGAACTTTCCAACCAAAGATATTTAACCCTCGTCAGTATCCTGGCCGCGAGGTTAACGATATTGAAAAGCCCTGGTCTGACTCTTAAATACCTCACCATTAAAAACCACACACAATATTGCATCTATGTGTCATGAACCAGGCAGTTTCACGGTATTTCCGGGTTGCAGAGGTTATCCGATCATCTGTTTCCGATCAAGAGAGCCAGCGCGTCTCCTTGAGACGAATTACAACCTTCCCAGTCGCAGACGTGCGTGCAGGCTGTTGCCTCTCTTTGATTCACAATGGCAGGCCTGCATCCTTCCACGTTTTCTCTATTGACACATCCCCTGAACGTTCCTTGTCCTATGAGTAAAAATCAACAACAGTGTATGATAACATACGACTTCACTGCAAAAATTTATTAAATGTTGCATCACATACCGATTTACTATTTTAAATATATTCCCACAATCATAAACAAATCCGGTTTATTCACACAGACAATAAAAGAGCAAAGAAATGCATTAATAATTCTTATCCCAATTCATGCGAACAGTCGTATTTATATTTCTTTATTTCCCATTGCCTTTTTGTCGGTGTAAGTGGAACAAGAGATGAAGACGCCAGAGACGAATAGGACAGACACTGAGGACACCTGTTGTTATAATGACCAGGTATTCCTTGTTCTGGAATTCCCAGGTAAGGAGCAGAGGTAGATCGTAAAGCCCACGGAGAAGAGAACATAGAAATGAAAGGGGTAAAGAAAACACGGAAAGACCTTGAACTGATGTACATGACAGGATGACTTGGTTTTAGTCTGTTGAAAGCCTGTACCCCTTGGGGTGTTGAAAGCCTGTACCCCTTGGGGTGTAGAAAGCCTGTACCCCTTGGGGTGTTGAAAGGTAATGGGTGAATAAATGAATGAATTTGTGTCGTGAAGTAGGTGCTGCTTGAAATTCTTGAGTTAGTCCACACTTTCGTGAAAACTGTACACGTATTCTTAACTAACTTTGCTTTTGTTAAATATAACAGAATTGTTATTATGTGTTCGTAACAATAAAACTTCCTATTGGCATAAATTCCTTATTCAATGTTGAAGACTTATCTGTAACTAAGGTTGCTTACACCCAGTACATAAATATTACTTGCCTTGACATTTAATATCGACATGCCCACAGCCCAGCGCTTAAAAAAAAAATTTGTATTCATTCATTCATCCATTAGTCTTTAGCTCCACAAGAAGCATAGGCTTTCAACAATTCCACGTCAACCTCCAGTCCTGCGGCATCCGGTTCAGTGACTTCTTTATCTCTTTCAGTTACGTCTCCACTTGCGTTCTCTGTGTGTTTTCCGGTCTCTATCTACCACTTTTACCCTCGGGAACTCAGAAAAAGGAATGGCTTGTTATGCTAGCAACAGGTTTCCACAGTCTGCGTCCTATCGAACGCCAGCATCTTCTTCTTACCTCTTGATCCTGTGGTATTGTTACGCACAGATTTTTTCAAAAGACATTGTGTAATTATTTCCGAAAGACATTGTATAAGTTTTTCTAAAAGACGTTGTATATTAGCTTGCTTGGATTGTACATTTATTCTTTCGCACAGTCTAAGCTATATAACTCTTGTATTAACTGTGAATCATTTTACAAGGATTATTACTTCCTCTTGTGACGGGACTCCAGGTCCACTTTTTTGAACGATGTGTTGGTCATTCTCCTTGTATGGTAGTATCGGGCTACCGTTTCTTCGAATGATTGAAACCAGTGTTGAGGATTCTTTTGCTGTCCATATAAGGCGCGATTTCTTACTAAATCGTTCTGGAATGTTCATCAACCATCGTCTCGTTTCTGATTACTACTCAAGTATATGCGTTCTGCGCATGTCTGACTTTAAGGGAGTTAGATTCGTCTTCCGCCCAGCATTGATCGAGATGTACTGAGTAGAGAGCAAACGCATCTGCGTCTTGTGATTTTTCATAGGGAAATATATTGTCTTTGTGAGTTAGTCATCTAACTAAACTTTTCCCAGTATTATTCAAGCCGCCTGGAGGCATATGTTTTAGTGGTTGATTCCGAAGAAAGGTAATACCTCTTTATTGAACTTTACGATACCATCTAGTAGTTCGACATTTTGTTGCTCTCCGCTCGCCTGTGTGATTCAAAATGGAGAGGTACTTTGATTAGGATTTCGCCACCGGTATCTTTATACCTGAACAATTTACATATATGGGTCGCTTTAGACCAACAGGACTATTGTCTGTATTCCAGGATTCGCTATGTCAGCGATTACGCCTAAGTCAAAGGGTTAGACTTAGGAATGTGATAAAGGTCAGTTCGACCTGTACTCCTCAATGCTATTTCTCGTGCAAGCGATAACGGACTTATTTATTACACCTGATCTGCCAGCATCAGGAGAGGTGTAATGATTATTATGTAGGTGTACTGATGAAATGCAGCTGACACTGTTACACTATTGATAGTAATGAATATTAATGCATCCAGCTCTGTGCCATATTATTTAGACAGATTTGTGAATAATAACTTTATGACACGGTGAACCTTGAACTATTGTTTACGCTATGACTGATGAGGATTGGATCCTACATGTCTAACAGTTGGCACCAATATCATTTTGAATGCTGAAAACTATTGAACTGTGATGTTTATGATGTATGTGAAGTAACTGTCGTTGTGGCGTGAAATAAATGATGAAAACGTCAAGTGCAGTTACCTCCTTTATGACTTCGCATGTCACTTTGCCTGTGTTGTAACTCTGTGGACTAGCTAACTACTTTACACACAGCAACAACATAAACCAGATAAGACACCCTACACTACAACTATAATTTAACTGGTGTCGATAGGGGTGGTAATTGAAGTCAGCCTAAATCCACCCTTATCAGGTATTTATCTGGTTCTTGTCATCAGCTCCAAGTTGGTGATCTTGTCATCCGTTTCACATTGGTTATCTTGCCATCAGCTCCAAATTGGTGATCTCGCCATCAGTTCCACATTGGTGATCTTGTCATCCGTTCCACATTGGAGATCTTGTCATCCGTTCCACATTGGTGATCTTGTCATCAGCTCCAAATTGGTGATCTTGTCATCAGTTCCACATTGGTGATCTTGTCATCCGTTCCACATTGGTGATCTTGTCATCAGTTCCACATTGGTGATCTTGTCATCAGTTCCACGTTGGTGATCTTGTCATCAGTTCCACATTGGTGATCTTGTCATCAGCTCCAAATTGGTTATCTTGTCATCAGCTCCACGTTGGTGATCTTGTCATCAGTTCCACATTGGTGATCTTGTCATCACTTTTCAAACTTTCTGCTTTAAGCAGACGAAAGTATATAACTTCTTGGTTGTCGTTTTTGTTGTTCTACATGTTTCACAGTCATATAATAGGACTGCTTTGATATTTGAATTGACATTTCAGTCATTCAAGCAGGATTGTGGTGTCGGAGTCGGCGCCATGGAGTCGGTAGTTTTTTAGTGGTGTCGGATGAAGTAAAAAATGTCTGGACTCATACTCCGAATTTATGCCGTATGAATAGTAAAAAAATCGTTGTCGGGAGTCGAATTTGAACATCTAAAATTTAAGGATTCGGAGCCGGAAAATTGTGTAGCCGACTATACAACCCTGCATTCAAGTCATATGGATTTTGTTTTATTCATTCTCTCACATGAACGTGAATGTATGAATCGACTTACTTCTGTCGCTGTAGATATGCAGAGTGAAGCAGTACCTCTCGCCACCACTACATCGCGTTGGCAGAATATTTCCACTGCGACATCCGGGGTCGGCCTGGTTACACTGTGCGCATAACATACTCCATACTGAAACAAAGGGAGATAATAACATAATTAAGCTTTACTGTGTTCTGTTTCACGTTGTGCGGTTATTCAGCTTGTAACACGTAATAGATCAATTTTCGTAAATCAGTATAGACTAGGGTTCCCATTCGTCCCGTTTTTCCCGGGACAGTCCCGTTTTTTTTATAAAATGTCCCGGTGTCCCAAATTTATTCCAAATGTCCCGCTTTTTAAGGGTCCTTCCTGAAAAAAAAATCTCTGGGTAACGGATTTTATTCCGTGTTTTAGTAGTGTTACTTTATCAATTTTCGTTTACAGTGGACCCTCGGTTTGAATCTCGAACAAAAATTCGAAAGTCGACCAAAACAGTGTTCAGTGAGCATCTAGCAAATGATTTAATGCGTATTAGCATTATTATACAGTATTTTTATCGTTTTTCATCCGCATAATGCCGAAACGTAAGTGCAGTATAAATGATAACATTACAAGAGAATTTGCCTTCATTAAAGGTGTAGATGAAAATGTGGAATGTACTTTATGCAGCTCTAAATTGTGCATTTCACATGGTGGTCGGTCAGACGTAGTCAACCACGTGAAAACGAAAAAATATAAAGGTGCTGTTGAAAGTAAGGCTTCCAACAGCAGTATAAGTCATTTCTTAAATGCGAAAACCCAGAGTGAAAAGGAAATGGAAAAACAGTTATCATTGGCAGCACAGGAAGCAACCTTCGCTTATCACACGGCGGTGCATAACCACAGCTTTAAGTCCATGGACTGTACAACAGCCATCGGGAAAAAACTTTTCAACGATAAAGTGGAAGTTGTGTTAGTTAATGTGTGTATTTTTATACCAGTATCTTATTTTAAGTGCAACATATAATATATAATAGATTTATTTGTGCTGTACCTTAATTTTTAACATGTCCCGTTTTTTTACAAAATGTCCCGGGTTTTTTAGGTAAAAATTTAGAAATGTCCCGGTTTTTAAACAAAACATTATGGGACCCCTAGTATAGACATGTCGTAGATTTTCGATAGGAGAATTAAGACTAGGTTTGGTCCCTTCTGAATAGGTTTGAATAGGTGATAGACTCAGTGAGAGTTAGTGAAAGGTAATAGAATTTCCACACACGTGAGATGATAGATTTTGATATAGTAGCTGTCTCTGAAAGCGAAAAGAATTCTTCTCTCTCTCACCTATCTTCTACAACAGTTGTTACAGCGTCAGACAGACTACACCAATATACATATTACGTATATTTCTATCACTCACAGGCACGCACATACACGTGACGACAGGTAAACACACAGACGTGGGAAAACTATAACAATGATACATATAGGCCTATATCTAGAACGAGCTGACCAAACACTATTATTAAGTTCAAGAGCGATTTTAATATCAGGAAAAAAATCGGCTCACAACATCAAAGAAAGTACATCAAGGAAAATACATATACACATAGTCATAAAAATTCAAGGAAATGTTGCAAGGATGATAGCCCCGTTATAGTGTTAACTCTAGGTTTAGCCCGGCCCCGTTAAGAGAACAGATGATGGCGCCCGAGTCACAGATACATAGGGTTTGAGTCTAAGAGTTTTTCTTTGTTTTATCTCGTAATTATATGCACAGAGTTTGAAAAAACTCTGATTTAACCTAAGACAAAAACACAAGAACTCTAGCCTTAGCAACAAATTATGCAGATTGAAAAAAAAAATAGGACAGCAACAGGGTGTCAAAGATATAATAGTGAAAATATCACTCAAACCAGCGTACACTCATTCATTCCGCCATGGCCTCTCATACAGGTACTCACGACTTTGCTCGCTGCCTTTTGGAACACACTGATTTTAGATTTTCACACAGACTCAAAAAATGCAGTCTTCTGCCAAGAAGTCCCCAGTTCCAAAAGACGTATTTAACTCGGAGTCTCCGGGAACGACTACTTGGGTGTGCAAATTTTGTTCAAATGTCTGATTAAGTCACCTAAAATTATTCCAGGCGCGGGAGTTAGCAGAGCACAGTGTCAATAGCGTAGGTTTCTAGAAATGATGAATGTCAGGTCGGTGCCTTCCCTCAGTATAGGATTCACTTTAGTCACACCACAGATTAGTCCACAAATATATATATATATATAGTCGGGAAATGTTAGTTAATACTTGAAGTATTTCGCGCCACCAGGCAGAAAGATTACGTAGAGTTTTTCTAGAAGAAATTAAGATCTGGCTCCAAGGTCCAGTATTTATCATTACAGTCTTTGAAAACCCATTATTGGGAGATAGTATTTCTGGCTAACTCGGGTTGCATATGCACTGTTAGACCAGTGGTACTTAAGAAACCCACGTGGTTCAAAATACGGACTGTCTATTTCTTCACAAGTATGGAAACTACTACTAGGTGCTGGTAAAGTTAGGGTCACCCCAAAACTTTCACTGTGTGGAGGAAAAATAACACATATAATATAATAAACAGAATATGTACTGGTTATAACTTACATTTAAACTTGCAAGCAGAGAGCTTTGCTTATCATTTAAACTTCCCGTGACGTAAGTTATATTTAAAAATCAGCAATCCTCATGAATTAGGAACACGTGCGTATTCCGTCACCATTCATGAGGCTCGATTCTAGAGTTTATACGTTAGTTTAGAAAAATACACTCGACTGAGTATTAGCGGTTAAATTAAATTCATAAATAGCTACAATTGCCGTTATAAGCTAGAAATTTTAATTTTATTCTGCTTTCCACTGAATGCTTCCCTAGAAAATATAATAGCCTACCACTTTATTTCTCTTCTGCGCTAAAGAAATAGATTAAAATGAATTAAGCGATTTAACACTTTAACACTCACAAAATCTATATATCTATCATATTAATTACCTCAACCACAGAATTACAGGTAGTCGCACAACTTAAGAATAAAATGCTGAAAGTATTTCTGGAAGTCTAGAAGTTCGACAAATTGCCGAAACAAACTGAGATCTTCGCTAACAGCTATTCTGTTTACGAGCAACCTATCTACTGTGAGTCTATGAGCGAGAATGAAATTAAAGTTTCAAACTTGGCCAATATCTTTAAAATCGGACACAGGATCCTAATCTTATTTCGCCAAGCGAAATAGTCTCCCCTCCGTCCGTATAACACCTTCGTCCGCTTATCGCGTGACGTAACAGCCATCAGTGGCCGAGGGCTTGCATGAGTTGCAAATCTCAGACCACCGTCTGCAGTGCGGAGTGGATTTTCACGCTAAGCCGGGTTTTTCCTGACGAAAAAACCTCATGCGTTTACTGAAATGCAGACTCTCTGGTCTACACTTTCCATGTCCCTCGGATGTGAAATTTTCACGCCCCAGGCCAGAGACCCTCAGACGAATGTCTAGCGAATGCTGTAAATTCACGCCTATCGTCCGACCAGCGCGACTGACATGTACGCAACACCACCCAGGTGAGATTCTCAGTTTTAGAGAAAGGAAAACAGGTAAAGTTTGCGAATTATATGAAAATAATATTCGCAAAACGAATGGATGAAAAATATACAGGAAAAAGGAAATACAGAGATAATAAAGGAGAGAATTCGGGTGAAAGAATAGGAAGAAGATGTAGGAAATTAAATGAATATAAACCGTACGTGACAGAGCCTCCCCCCTTTAAGATATGGAAGCACTCCATGTCTACGTTATGGAGTTTAATTTCCTATAACCGTAGCTTCGGGGTGTCTGTCTTCTTCCCTCTCCTCTTCCCCCTCCATCTCTGTCCAATTCCTACTCAAGTCCAGTCCTCAAAGTTTCCTTCCCCTGGAATGTCTCATATGCGCGCTTGAAAGAGCGTCGCCGCTTCTGACATTTTTGAAAGATTTCCTGTGATAGCGGTGGAATATCCCTGCCACTATCGTCATCTTCGTCAGTTTTGGCGATCGTCAGGAGATGGTCGGAGGTTGGCACTGGTTTTTCCAAGTATCTCTTTAAGAGATTTAAATGGAAAACCTTCTCCTTTCCTTCAATAGAGATCTGGTAGTTAGCCTTAGAAATCGTTTTCAGGACGGTAAACGGCCCTTGCCATCCGATCTTCAGTTGGTTGTTCTCGGTAGGGAGCAACACCAAAACTTTCTCTCCTGCTTCCAGTTCTCTCTCTTCCGCGACTTTCCTGTATCGGTTAGCGTGCTTGGTGCGTGCTCGCTTAAAGTTTAGTGTTTCGTTGCTAGGTCCCACCCTAGTTTTTTCAACCGTTCCTTTAAAAACCGTACACATATTTACTGGCTGAGACAACTGTCTCATCAGCCTTCTCGTCTGTCAGAGACTGAAGTAAGGCTTCAAGCGGGCCCTTAATGGGTCTGCCGAATAAGAGTGTAGCTGGCGGAAATCCTGTGGAAGTATGAGGAGATTCTCTGTAGCCAAATAATGCTGCAATGGAATACAGAGATCCCAATCTTCAGGTTTCACTTGTGCCAGCTTACTTAGCATCATGGTTAGGTTTCCATTCGCACGTTCCACGAGCCCATTTCCGGCCGGATTATTTGGCTTAGTGTGGATGTGCTGGGTCCTCAATATCTTCACGTTCTCATCCATCGACAGTTTTCGGTATGGAGATCCATTTTATCCGTCAACACTTGCCGAGAGGAATCCCAACCGAGTGAAAATCTGCACGAGGGCTTCTGCGACATGAATGCTTGGCATCTTGCGCATGTTAGCGGGATAAGCTTCCATGCCCATAAAAGTGCATGTAAAATCGACTAAAGGTCAGGATGAACCTGCTCCTTCTTTTAGTTCCTTTCTTCGAAAGGCCCTAAAATTGTCGATATTCACAAACCCGTTCGAATGGTGTTCCCATTATTGGCAATTTCACCCATGTGGACTGGGGGTGTCCGTTTGCCTTGGGTGTACACGTTGGCACTGGGCACAGGATTTGACGTACCTGATAAATATCAGTATTCACCTCCTGGCCGACCAATTAATGAGTGGTTTTATACGGTTGGTTTGTGGGCGTTTCTGTCCCATATGTCCGCTAAAGGGAAGAGAGTGCCCCATTTCTAGGATTTGGCTTCTGTACTGTTTCGGTACTAGGAGCTGGTTGTAACCTTGGTCAGGCTTGATCGTTCTCCGAGAGCGATAAAGTACGCCAATCCTCAGTAAAAAATGTCCCCGTGCTGTTTGGTTTCCTTCGCCATGGGGCAGGTTTTTTCCTAAAGCAGGGTGCCAAAGTAGGATCCTTTTAGTTGCGCTTCTTTAAGTTCCATCATAGGTAACAAATTTAGGCGCAGTGCTCCCGGTTCCCTTTCTTGGTTTGCCCTCTTGTAGTTACTGCTAACATCCACAATCGGCTCTTCCGGTTTCCCATACACACGTTAACTCCCGCCAAGTATATGACTGGGTAGATGGGGATCATCCATAACAGCCGGACTTTGATCACACCCTCTGACAAAGGTCAGAGTGTATCTCCACCAATGCGATGGGAAGCGCTGTAGGTGCATTTCACTCTTACGAACTCCACAAAGTTTGACGGTCTCGTTTTCCCTGTCTCTTGACCGGTTTAACCAGGTTTCTACTTGGCAACAATGCAATCGTAAGAAAGGAGCCCCGAGTCAAATAAGCAAGAAGTTTGAAGAACCGATTTCAAAATAACATAACCTCGCGTTGAGGGTGTATCCCCAACAGGTTGGGAATCACTGTCAATAATTCCGCCTTGCGAGACTGTCAATAAGCATCCGATGCGTTTAGGCTCGGTGTGCTCGGTCTGATCATATGTCCCGTGCTCAGGGGTTCTCCCTTTGCCACCTTGTCCTTTCTGGCTACGCTGCCAGGTAGGGCAGGTCGGTTGTGTGATCGGAACTATTGGTTTGGGGTGGTTGGGGTACTTGTTCTTGTAGAACTTGGATTTTTCAGGAGGGGGGTTTTGAGGTCCAGTTTCTCTGTGGTTGTTTTGGTTAGAAGCCTGAGAAGATTGCTCTTGCGTAGGTTATGTTTTCGAAAATGCTCCTCTGTCGGTTTCCGCTTTGTGGCCGGTAGTTCAGCCAGCGCATTGTGATAACGCTCAGACTTTTCCAAAATGTCTTCAAGTTTTTCTGCCCCCTGCTCAGCGAGAAATCTCCGGGTATCAGCAGACAAAGTGTTCTTTATTTGTTCAGTTAGAACAAGTTCCTCAAGACCTTCATAGGTAGAGGGGAGCTGCGAAAGCTCAAGGCACTTTGTTAGATATCCCTTTTAAGACGACGAGATAAAAACTTGGTAGAAAAGTTTCAGAATTCTCTTTCCGGCTGTTGCGAAACAGTTGCAAAAACTTGCGAGCGTTCATTTCAAAGCGCTCCAGTAACGCTTTCTTCAACACATCGTAGTCGTCTTGTTGGCTACTTTCCAGCTTAGAATAAACATCATAAGCAGAACCTTTTTGGGCCTGGGAAAGTTTCATATTCCAACGCGACCTCTCTAACCCGTACAGAGTTGCAATTTTCTCAAATTTTTCTAACCATGTGTCAATCTTCTCATTTGGACAAGGAAAAAGATTCCTAGAGTGAAAGACATAAGCATTTAGTTGAAGAGATTTGAGTGTTAGCAATGGTCAGTTAAGGAAGAAATGAGGAGAAGACTCCTCCATTGCTGGAGGTAAGGAGGCAGCAGCCCACGGCTGTGGAAGTATCCAGTGTTTTAATGAGCTTTAGAGCAACCTCCATGTGCCTTGTCTATCTCCTTCTTTCTTTCTCTCTCTTCCCCTGTCTCCCTTTCTCATGCCCTATTTGACTGTCTCCTTCCCTCTCCTCATGCTCCATGCTAGTTCTCTCCCTCCCCTCTCCTTCTCCTCAGTTCTCTCACTTCGACTATTTCTCCTCTCCTGCGGCTTTCCAATGTCCATGTATCTTCTACTGCTCTTATAAGGCTTCAGGCTGCTTTTCCTCTCCGCATCCTGTCTCTCTCTCAAGTTTCGTCCGTAAGCCTGACAATAAGTCTTTCGCTTCTTCTCCTTCATAGATTCCAATAGCCTATTGTCCATACGCGCGTGTCCAACGCTTCTCTTCAGCACATCTTCGTCCCTGAGCAAGTAATCGTCCTAGAGCATTTGCCCCCTTCTCGGCCATATCTAGTTGTCAGTGACTGAGACTTTGATACTAAGTTGCAGAACGAAAATACGGTAAAAATGGACGCGTGACACTATGGTTTTCCTACAGACTTACGAGTAGAAAAAAATATACCAAAAAAACAAAAACAGATGATATCCTTAACCTTGGTGCGATAACCTCCTCTCAAATTAAAATGATCTAACCTATCGCTTCTATTATCAAGGCCCCAATCATACGCAAACTTTAATGCAAAAACACGACTACGTCAAAATATAAATGGTTTCTTATTTTTGTGTTTATTAGTTAATATTTACAATCAGAAAAATGTAACGTTGCTGACAAGTGGAAAGCAGAGACAAATACCTAATTGAGCCCCAAACTTAACGCGATGACACCAAACTAATCCCTGTGTATAATCTTATAAAGTCAACTATCACAGTTACACTCCCAGAAGACCTGATTAGTTGTTAAGGGAGCGGCAATTTAATCTGTGACACACATTAGTGACCGTGAAACCGCACCTGCCTAGTAGCTTAATGCTCAAGACACCATACATGCTATCAAAACCGAAGTGAAAGTATATACACGTCACTATCTTTATCAATATCAGCCATCTTCATGTATCTACAATCTCACTGCAGTTTTTTTTTAACATACGTAACCCGACAACATTATCTAACCTTTGTAACCAAAATGGTACATAAATTATTCCAATACAGACTGCTGTGCTAAAAACAAAAACTTATTATGTGGATATGTGTGGTCCATCACAGCCCCGTAAAAAAGTCATCGTCATAGTCTATAGTGGGTTTAATATTTATTTTTTTTTAAGATCACACAAGTACCACCACAGGACACATCACAACTCTACTCTAATATCTGAATACATAATCTTAAGTTTTCAAAATCCTAGAAATACGAGCGAGTCCCACATCATTGTACGTAACTCGTCTTCCTATTCTAAGTTCAAAAAACTCCTCAACGGACTAGAACGCTTCTTGTCGAACTCGTCTTCCTATTCTAATAGTTTCAAAAGTCCTACGGAGCGAGAACCCCCCATTCTTGGATCGTAGATTTTCTCTGTATAGTGAGGAATTAAGACTAGGTTTGGTCCCCTTCTGAATAGGTCTTCAGAATACGGTGATAGAGACTCCGTGCAGAGTTAGTGAAAGTTACATAGGAAATTTCCACACACGTGAGATGAATAAGATTTTTTTGAGATCTTATAAGTGTGCTGTCTCTGTCTCTGTGGAAAAGATCGCAGTGAAAAGAAATCTCTCTTATCCATCTCACCTATCTTCTACAACAAAATATGTTACATATGCAGCGCTCAGTACAGACTACACCAAATTATACAATATCTAACGAGCTATATATTTGCTAATCAACTCACAAAGCGGCCCCACCGCACATACAACGTGCGACAGACAGTGTCAAAAACCACAGACTTAGGGAGAAAAACTATACACAATGACTGATTACAATATTTATATATCTTTTTTTTTATAGAAACGCTAGCAAGCACCTAAACACCGATTATATAAGCGTTCAAGAGCGCATATTAGCGTAATATCCGAGGAACAAATCAGGCTCACAACAGTCTACAGATAGTACCATGCAAAGGAATAAATGCATGTATACACCAAAGTCGCATAAAGAATACAAGAAATATGTTTGCTAAGGATGAGTAGCCCCGTGCATTATAGTTGTTAACTCTAGGTATAGCTCCAACGTAATATCCGCCCGGTCCTCTCCGTTTAAGTACGATGAATTACAGCATGTATGCGTCCCGATGTCACAGATCTACATATGGCTGTTTGCAGTCTATGAAGCAGTTTTCCAACTTTGTTTTTATCTTTTTATATCCTCGAAAATTACAATCACATGCCCATATAGAGTTGCATGAAAAGAATCTCTATCGATTTAACCGTAACCCTACTGCAAACAACAAGAACTCATAGCCTTAGCAACATGATTAATGCAGAATTATGAACAATAAAAGAATAGTGACTATGACAGACAGGGTCGGATTGTCAAAAGGGTGATAAAACATAACGTATGAATCAATAGTGATTCACTCCCACTTCAAACCCAGCGAGTACACAATCATATCTCATACTCATCTCACGCGTGCCATGGTCCTCATTCATGTCACAGTAACACACGACTTATTGAGAGCTCGCTGCACTCTTGGTTTCTATGCTATATTAGAAACACACTGAGATTTAGCTATTCAACACCCACGACGATCCACAACACAAATAGCATAAGTTCCTTCTCAGCCAAGACAGTATCCCACAGTATTTCCAATCAGACGTATTTAACTCGAGATCTCCGCGAGAGAACAGACTACTGTACGTAGCGGTGTTGTAGGCAAGACGATTTCTATCCTAGCATCAACATGTTTCATAGAGTCGAGAGCAAATTGAGTACACCAATGAGCCCCTAAATAACATTTACTTTCTCAAGGTACGCGGCGAATTATTCCAGCCAGCGTATCGGGAGCTTAGCAGTGACAATAGCAGATAGTTTTCATAGACAATGAGTCGGAATATAACACAAAAGTACATGAAGTGACGAATGTGGTCAGCGTCTTATGCCTTTACCACCTCATGTATATAGGTGAAATCCACTTTTAGACTAGTCATCCCCACAGCTATTCTAGTCCCCCACAAGCATATTGTAATATAGACTATCGACTGTATATATGTCGAGGGACAAAATGCGTATAGTTACAATGACGTATTATTAGACAGTAATCTTTCGCAGCCACACAGTCCGCTGAAACAACACGATTACGTCTAGAAGGTGTCTTTTACTCTAAAAGTAAAGATTAAGATCTGCGTGCCACACCAATGGTCCGGAGATAATCATTATCAATGTCATGCAAGTACTTTCTCGAAAACCATGTATTCAGGGACAGATAGCGTATTTCTAAGGCTGTAAACTCGGTGTTTGCATATGCACGGTAGTTAGCACCGCTACACCTCCCCCCCCCCCCCCCCCCCCCCCCCCCGCCACCCCCCCCCCCCCCCGCCCCCCCCCCCTCTCCCAAGTTGCGTACTTAGAGAAGACACCTCACAAGCTTAGGCCCATAATCAAAATAATGAAGCACTGATCCCTATATCTTCACAAGTATTCGGAAACATTAACTACTAGGTGCTTGAGGTTACAAGTTATAGAGTCCACCTAAGCCCCCAAACCTTTACACTAGTCGCTAGAGAATAAAGGAGAACAAAACAAAATGACAACACATATATACTCTGAATTAGAACCAGATATCTGCATGGACCTTAGGTTTCAATAACTTTACATTGTAAAACCTTGCGCAAGCAGAGAAAGCTTTTGTTTGCTTATCATTTTTAAAGTCCTTACCCGTGACGTAAGTGTTATATTTAAAAAATCAGCAATCCATCGGTCGAATCTAGAGAACACTTAGTGCAGTGCAATTTCCCCGTATACCCTGGTCATTTCATCCATGAGGCTCGAATTCTAGCCAGTTTTATACGTTAAGTTTTAGTTCTGTAGAAGAAATGAAAAAAAAAAAAAAATACACTCGAGCTGAAGTATTAGCAGTTAAAATGGGTAAATACATTGTGCAATACAATAGCTACAATTGCGCCGTGTTATATATTGATAATGCTAGAAATTTTTAATTTATTAATTGTCCTGCTATTTCCACTGAATGCTTATCCGCCTAAGAGTAAATATAATACTGAGCCTACACCACTTTATTTCTCTCTGCGCTAAAGAAGCATAATAGATTAAAGTGAACTAATCTAAGCTTAAAAGCGATTTAATTTACAACTATTTCTATCACTCACAAAAACTCTCTATTTTATTATCTATCAATCATTTTTAATTTTCACGCCTTGCAACCACAGAACTTAGACAGGTAATAGTCGCACAAAACTTCTTAAGAATATAAATGCTCGAAAAGTATTTCTGCAGAAGTGTCTAGCAAGTTCGACAAATTGCCGAAAACAACCTGAGATCTTCGACTAAACCAGCTCTATTCTGTTTTTACGAGCGTAACCTCATGTGTACCTCGTGTAACTCTGTGAGCGAGAATCGTAATAGAGAGTAAGGTCGCTATGCCGAATTTGATGCAGTAAATTTTGAACTTCTTTTAGTTTTCAAAGACTCGGGCCAATATCTTATCAGAAATCGGACACAGTATCCTAATCTTATTTCTGCCAAGCTCGAAATAGCATCTCCACTGTCCAGCGATGTTATGTCCGTCATAACACCAAAAAGTTCGTATCCATGCTTACTTACCATCGATGCTGACGCGTAACATGACTCGTTAGCAAATCCAACAGCTGATAGTCCAGCATATGGCTAATGCATGGAGTTGCGCAATCTAAGGACATCTAAACCCCCCCCCCCGCTACCGTCCGTGCAGTGCGGAGTGGATTTTCACGCTAAGCCGGGTTTTTCCTGACGCGAAAAAACTCTATGCGATTTTATTGAAATGCGTGCAGACTCTCTGTCTACTTTCCATGTCCCTCGGGTGAATTTTCACGCCCCAGGCCAGAGACCCTCAGACGAATGTCTAGCGAAAGCTGTAAATTCACGCCTATCGTCCGACCAGCGCGACTGACATGTACGCAATACCACCCAGGTGCGATTCTCAGTTTTAGAGAAAGGAAAACAGGTAAAGTTTGCGAATTATATGAAAATAATATTCGCAAAACGAATGGATGAGAAATATACAGGAAAAAGGAAATACAGAGATAATAAAGGAGAGAATTCGGGTGAAAGAATAGGAAGAAGATGTAGGAAATTAAATGAATATAAACCCTACGTGACAAGACACTTCTGCATTACAAGGCAGTTTTTGATCTGGAATCTCTGGGGCAAAAGAAATTCGAGGTAGACCACGAAATACACTGCGAAGAGACTTGGAAGCAGATATGAAAGAGACAAGGAAGACATGAAATTACTTTGAACAGGTGGTAGATGACATAAGAACTTGACATGTTTTTGTTGGGAACCTATCCTTAATTTTATCAACTCAGCATAATTAATGCTGTAAAAACCCCACGGCCTAATATCTGGCCTTTGGCTAGGATCATGTGTCTAGACACAGGGACCGGTACAGTGACATTCATGTGTCATTAGGTCCCTTGTGTGAGAACACAGAGGATCACTAGGTGACACATTTTGTCACTGGGTCTTCTAGTGTTGGGACATTGGTCTTGACCAGAGCCGGGTTTGGGGCGGGGACAATGCGACCTCATGCGAGGAAAAAATATGCGACCTCAAGCGAGAGAAAAAAAAAAAGAACAATCAAACTAGTGTTTTAAAGCACACAATGAGGTAATAAACAATTACAAAGGAGATAAATTATTTAAAACATAAATAAATAAATAAATAAAATTCCACCCACGGCTTCAATGTATAGCTGAGTTGACTCATGCATTAACAAGATTAACAATATCTCGAAAAATATCGCTATTATTAATAATGAAAAACTCAATCATTCTGGTGAATAAAGTAAATGATTTTAACGTAAAAATGGCTACGGCGCTATTTTCACTAAGATAACTGTGTGTCCTATCAAGTTATCGGTTATTATAATGTATCAGCAGGTAACCGTCAAGATATCACTATAAAGAATGATGGTGTACGATTTCTGTCTCATGGCCTGAGAAAATTACCATTTTCCCTGTATTCAGTGTTTTTCCTTTCGGCTTCCATTGAGCAAGTAAACACGTCAGCATACAGAGACTTGCAAACTATATTAACAAATAATAATAATAGCCCCTTCAGTCATAACTGACTATGGGAATGCGCCCCTGAGGTGACAGCCGTTCAGTCATAACTGACTATGGGAATGCGCCCCTGAGGTGACAGCCCTTCAGTCATAACTGACTATGGGAATGCACCCCTGAAGTGACAGCCCTCAGCTGCTTATTTTCCTGGTGTTCCTTTCGACGTTGTCTCCTCTCTTCTGCTTGTTGTGAAATCTTATTTTCGCACAATCTGAGGTGGCGCCACAGAAAGCATCGCCACTTGGTGCAATCGGCAGCTTCATCCTCCCATGATGCTGGATTTATGTCCAGTGCCCTCATGTCTCTCTTGCACACATCTTCGAACAAAACACACTTACAAAAACCGAAGAAAGCTGACCTAATTAAAAATTTAAACAACAAAAAATCTCTGATGGGAATTAAGAGCGGAACGCTTCCCTGGAATGCCACGTTCTAAGTACTAACCCACCGCCGCTTATATTACACATTTGCTTTGTACAAGCTCCTTTAAACATTTTCAATGTTCTGAATCTTCTCCTAATTAAAATCAGTACTTTCCTTTTTCATTTTTACTGATACACGTTCATAGCGCATGCTCTGTCCATTTTGAAATGATGAGGACTAGATTTTGAAGAGAAAAAAAAAAAAAAAAAAAAAAGCATGTCGCAATTCATTCATTCATTCATAACCCTCCACTCCCAAAGGAACATAGGCCTTCAACAAACACATGCCAAGTCCTCCTGTCACGTGCCATCATCTCAAGTTCTTTCCACGTTCTCCTCATCGTTTTCACCTCTGTTTCCAGCTCTCTTCTCCATGTGCTTCTTGGCCTACCTCTGCCTCTCTTGCCCTGGGGGTTCCAGAACAAGGACTGCCTAGTAATGCTATCAACAGGTTTCCTCAGTGTGTGTCCTATCCATCGCCATCGTCTTCTTCTCATCTCTTGTTCCACTGGCACTTGTCTAGTTCTTGTCATCAGTTCCACGTTGGTAACCTTGTCATACCATTTCGCAATACTGGATTATTAAAGAAAAAGAATTAAGATTAAAAGATTACTCTAGCAGAGTCCAGTCAATTGCTTGTCTTAGTTATCTACCTTTTGCCATGCCTACCTATTACGTGACCGATCCAGCTTAATTTCCTTCGCTATAACTTAAGTTTGCTGTCTTTCATTGTTCTCTTTTTTTTTTTTTTTTTTTTTTTTTTTTTTTTTTAATATTTCTTACTCTGTCAGCCCAAGATACTTTAAATTTTCTTTTTTGAGACTTTGCTTTCATAATCTATTTTACTGACAACTCCACTGTACAATTTCTTAACCCCAACATTCAACTGACAAGAAAAAAATTGTACACTGACATATTGTCTGCACACTGGTTTCTTTAACGCAATATGTTGGGGGGTGAGAAGCACGTGAGGCGGGGGGCCTTAACGGGGTTTATTCATTGTGAGTAAATAGCATGCGGTCGCAATGCACTAAAACCTGCAATGAACCGGACTGAAAAAAACCCGTTTTGCTATTTTGCGCACGGAATTTGTGTTCAAGTGAAGGACTCACCCGGAGACGTGAACCTAGTTAGGCTAGAGTTGTCACCTTCTAGAATCTGGAATGCGCGCTTGGTTAACATTTCTACGCTGACGTTGGTTATGTAACAACTTGCTTATTGTGAGCGATGAGGCTTCGTGATTGGTTATGGTTTAAAGTGGTTTTTACGGAAAGGAAGAAATAATGTGTCTGTCTCTGAAGCAGCGGTAGCCAACCCAGAAACTGTGGAGATCTACTTTAGAAACACTGAGTTTTCTAAAGATATCTCATCTCATAATCGTAACCTCTTCTACCTCGTGAAACGAGGTGTAGAGGGTACCCAAGTGCACAAGGCCCATGGGCGGACATGTAATCGAAGTGACTTGGCAAACAGGTGATTAGCCCATTGTGCCCGAACTTGCCCTCATGTGTACTCATATTCGCTATAAAACCTCCGAACTATCGAGACGTCATTCCAGCCAAAATGGACAGAGCCTCATTTACCCGAAGGTTTCGAGGGATGTCCTTCCTCATTTGCACAAAGGCATTTATAGAGGAACTCTCAGGACCCGTAGGTCTGAAGAAAAGAGCAAATCTGAAGACAGGCACAGCAGTCTTTGGTACTGGGAGGTCTCCACTCAGAGTGGTGTACCACGCACAGTCAGTAAAGACATAGGTCGCCTGCGGCGTTTCTAAAGATATACCTAGATAAATCATGTCTGGTTTCAAGTTTCGGAGTTTTTGGAATTTGGAATAAGTCCAGCCTAAATGTAACTTTTATATCTGTCACACGGGCTACTTCCTGCAATCTCATCATCAGAGCGGTGGAAAATTAAAAACTAAATATTGTATCGAAAGTTAACTTCCCTTCAAAGAAAAGATCGCTTTCTATCTTATATAGTTAATGAATAAATTGAAATTTTGTAAGTTAACTAGCAGATTGTCACTGGTAATGACGTGAAAGTACCTTTAAATCTTGGGACACTGCGCTTCTAAGTGCCGATGACAGAGGGTTAGTCCAAAATTTACCTAGGTTAAACATTGTTTCCCCTTCCATCACCTAAAGATCTACAAACTGATCCTCTGTGATCTACCGGTAGATCAAGATCGACTGGTTACCCAGCCCAGCTCCATAGAATAATGAGAAGTCATGTGCATGCTTGTTTAGAGCCTGTGTTTGTTTATTTATGCTATCAATATAAACCTGGGTTTCTCAACTGGGATTCCATGGAACACTAGTGTTCCACAAGAGGTCGACAGAGGTTCCACAAAAGGTCGACAGAGGTTCCACAAGAGGTCGACAGGGGTTCCACAAGAGGTCGACAGGGGTTCCACAAGAGGTCGACAGAGGTTCCACAAGAGGTCGACAGGGGTTCCACAAGAGGTCGACAGGGGTTCCACAAGAGGTCGACAGAGGTTCCACAAGAGGTCGACAGAGGTTCCACAAGAGGTCGACAGGGGTTCCGCGAGAGATCGTGAATGAAGAAAAATAAACGTCGTTTTTTTAACTTTCTCGCCGGGTGATGCTAGTGCTCGCAGTGGTGGGCAGTAATCGAGCAGCCCCGTATGGCAGTGCTTAATAGGACTGTGCTCACTCTTGTAAAGGATCCCGTTACACGCTCATAGTGGCATATTGGGAATATGATGTTAGGGTCATATTTTCTTGACCATCGGCACGCAAGGGGTGATGTGTTCAGAATCACACCGGCCGCCTTAACCTTACCCAGAAGCTGCTCAATTTATGAGGGTGGGTCTACCCCGGAGTCGTTTGCAGTCTAAAAAATCCCACTCAACAGGGGATCGAACCATGGACCACCGAACTAGGAAGCCAGTGCTCTTTTCACTGCGCTACCGCGGCTTCCTGTTCATTCTTGTACATACCATATGTCATTAGCATCTTGAAGAGTAAAAATTTCTGATAAGACTTTTAGGCCTACTTGGATAAGGTTAAAAAATTAAGAAAAAGGAAAAACTGAAGTTTCGTCTACCTACATTACTGACCTGCATTAAAGTTGATATCCTTTGTGGGAAGGGTGAACCACACAAAAAAGAGTCGGCTAATAAGTTGGCCAAAATAAACAGATCCACAGAAGAAAAATAATCATTCCCTACTCAAAAGAGCATTGATAATTTTACTGGACCATTCTATTTACAACTTACTGATCCCGCTAAGGTACCATTAGCTATAGAAGTAATAGTTTTTATGCAGGGGTTCCCTGTAGTCTGAAAATTATTTCAAGGATTGCTCCATGATTAAAAAGTTGAGAAAGGCTATAATAACCTATCGAGAGAGACTGGAGCCCAATTCAGTACTGAAAGTTATCAAAGAAAGACCATAGCACAAACCTGAACAAAGCATACTAGGAAAAAAGGTTTGGACACGTAGGTGAAATAAGTGTCGGCTCTAAAGTGTAAGAAGTGGGACTCGTGAATCAGATCAGATGATGTGCCGGCTGTGGTAAAGTGGGATGTTATAAATATTTATAGGGGACTTAGTGTACTGACTGAGATCAGCTGTGAAGGTATCTGTATCTAATAGGTGTAGTGTTTTGCAGATAACCTTACTTGCTACCACATTATACCTCAGTCAGAATTATTCTGGAATATTGTGATGACTACGTTAAATGTCTAGGGTATGTATATGATGAAGTGTAAGTCACAACAACAACAGACGGATAAACAATTTAATTTATTCCACCACACTTGATAACACTGTGACACTCACACACATTTAACACTCTACAAGAATATCTTAAATGAGTCACTGGTAAATTTTCAAATATCAATATGTATTAAGTACTTTCATTAATATATGTGTGTCAGTTGTGTAGTAGTAATATGAGGTAATACTGGTTTTGTTCTTTCAAGCTATGTTGGTATTTGTCATCATGACTTCACGTGTTTGTTTCTGTTGGAACTAGTATTGGAGATGTTCTCAGTTCCTGGCATTAAAACAATTAATTTCCCCTCTTATTTTTATACAATATCAGTTTAAGATGGGGTTACATAATGTTGAGCTCCTCTGGCCACAGACTCTTATCTTTCGTGATGGCGGCAGGAAAAGACTCCTCTGCTCGATAGCCTCCCTGTGTTCTGGAGACACCTCACTGGTCACTATCTGGACCCAGGAGTATGCTGTCAGCCTCTAGGTTCAGCAAAGCTCAGACCAGGTGCTGCTCAATAACTTTAGGACCACGGTCCCTGAAACAAGAAGGTTGTACCTCCTACTTCATAACTAATTTATAATCTATTTACAGACTGAACACATTACATAACAAACACTGAGTTCAGAGCGGTAGGCCAACTGTCAGCTTCATCTGAAATAATTTACACCAGTATATTCCTCCCTAATGGGTACTACGCCTCTGCAATTCCAGCATTATTTCTTTCAAGTCAATAAGATAGGTGTCAGTGTACTGTTTGGCAATTCCATGTAGTTTTACTTTCCTCCGACACCTTCTGTTCAGGTTGGAGCACTATATAGGCTTTACCTCATGTTCGCTACTGAACCACACATATATACAGACATAAATTATCAATTTACATTCAATTTTCATTAAAAAGATATCAAATATTTCAAGCTTACCACAATTCATGGAATAATACACAGTTACGTTGACTGGCAATGAATATAGCACAATTTCGATCTGCCGATGTCCCAGGCTTTTATTTAGAAAAATATGCGCTGGCGCTCAACGCACTGGATCTTTAGTAAGTTTATTTGAAAATGTGGTGCTGACCTGACGCCTCTGATTGACTATATTGGCAGGTCTAACCAATCGAGCCATGTTTACACAGCTTTTCAAAAAAGTACTCCTACTCACGTTTCCCCTAACAACAAAGAAGTAGTATTTATAGTCCGACTAATCGTGTTTAGCCTTACATTTACTTTCCGCCAATCAAATACACATAATGCAGTTGAATCTTGCAAACTAACTTATAACTTGTTAAATAAAGAAGTGAAGACAAAAACTCGAAGAGATAAAAGACATTTCATCAATGAACTGGCCGTAGAAGCTGAAAATGCTGCAAGAACTGGTAATAGTAGGTGCCTTTATCAAATTACAAAACAACTATGTCACCAGCCTACTGCTATGGAAACACCTGTTAAAGGTAAATTAGGGAATTCAATACCAACAGAAAAAGAACAAATGAAGAGATGGGCTGAGCACTTCATGGAGGTGCTAAACAGACCACCACCAACAGTAACACCTGATTTTAATAATGAAACACCCATCACCACCTTGCCAATAACTTGCGATGAATTCACGCTGGACGAGATCAAACAAGCCGTTAAAAGATTAAAAAATTTTAAAGCTGCTGGAGTTGACGAAATTTCAGGGGAAATGATTAAAGCAATTAATGACAACAACCTCTTGAGAATTTTAGATATTATAAATGAAGTATGGAGAGAAGAACAACCACCACAACAATGGAAAGACAGTATTATTGTAAAGTTACCGAAGAAAGGTGATCTATCAGACTGTAATAACTGGCGTGGTATATCTCTATTATCAGTACCTGGAAAATTATTATGTTGCATGATGTTAGAAAGACTTAAATTGCATGCTGACGAAAAGATCAGAGAAGAACAAGCGGGTTTCAGGCCGAAACGATCATGTATTGATCAAATATTCACACTAAGAACAATTATAGAAGAATCAGTGGAAAGGCAATCGCCACTTATTATCACCTTCGTCGATTTTCAAAAAGCCTTTGATAGTCTACACCGCCCATCATTGTGGAAGATACTTACAATCTATGGTTTTCCAACAAAATATGTGAATATAATCAAAGCACTATATGACAATGCAAGATGTTGTGTTAGAACAAATAAAGGGAATACAGAATGGTTTACAGTAGAAACAGGGGTGAAACAAGGCTGTATTATGTCACCACTACTTTTTGGAATAGCTATTGATTGGGTTATGAGAAACTATACCCACAATGAACAATTAGGTATAAAATGGACAAATGGAAAATTCCTGGGGGACCTGGATTTCGCAGATGATGTAGCATTCTTAAGTTCAACACCAAGACAATCCCAAGAAGCAATAAATAATTTGTGTCATCTCTCGGTTAAAATAGGTCTCCAAATAAATGCCTCTAAAACTAAAGCTATGAACTTTTCTAACGAGACCTTTGATATCATCTTGAACGGGGAAAAACTACAGAAAAACTACAGAAAGTTGAAAGTTTCAATTATTTAGGCAGTAAAATGACTCAGGATGGTGACACAACAAGAGAAATCCATACTAGAATTGCTTTGGCAGCTAGCGCCTTCAATAGATTATCTAACATTTGGAAAGTACAATCATTGAATATACATACCAAGCTTCGTCTGTTTAATTCAAATGTTATCTCAGTGTTAACATACGGCTGTGAGAGTTGGAAAATAACAAAATCATTGGAGAACAAGCTGAATACATTCGAGAACAAATGTCTTAGAAAACTCATGAACATCAGTTGGAAAGAATTCAAGACTAATCGACAAATAAGAGAAGACTCTAGGCAGAAATATGTCTCCGACTATATAAGGAAAAGACGATGGTCATATATCGGTCATGTCCTACGAATGCAAAACAACAGAATACCACTACAGGCGCTCACTTGGGTTCCTGAGGGTAAGAGGAAAAAAGGAAGACCAAAAGAAACACTCAGAAGAACAATAATAAGAGAAGGAAGAACGTTGGGCCTAAATAATGTGCAAGAGCTAAGAGGAGTGGCGTCACAACGAACAACCTGGAGAGCACTGGTTTCTGCCTTATGCGCCGTGTTTGGTGCTTAAAGAATTTATTATTATTATTATTAATCAAATAGGAGGTAACATGTCAGCCTATTTCCCGTACAATGGTGGTGTGAAAATCTGCCACTGAGCGATTCTGATTTTGGTGTTGTCTGACAGCACCATTATTTTATTTTGGCTATAATTTGTTAATTCCTAGACTATTTGCGTAACGTTTAACATATTCTTTGTCAGCAAGTCCTAAGGAACCCAAATATATAAATTTAATGGGGCTAAGGGGCTGCGTTCAAAATATGCATTTTCTTCTACCTCCTATTCACTTCGAATACGATGTGTTGTCTGGGTACTGTAATGTTTTCAAACGTAAACCAGTATAATGTCATGTTTCCTAATAAGCGTTTTGTAAGTTTTTAAAAACTAACTCTCGTCTGGGTAGTGTTTTTTATCACTGTCGATTTGAAAAAAGCTAGTGCTTGTGGCCTTACACGCGTGATGGTAGTAATAGTGTATCGCGAGACTGTGGTAGTATTGCCTGCGTTCCGGCTTTCAGTCCCTCCCTTTCTTTCTATCCTTAGTCCATCTGTCTTTTCATCACGCCGTGTATAAAATGAAATGAATGGAATATTAAATCTAGGTCAGCTTGCGTATCTCAAGGTTTTTCTTAGAAAGGCAGTACACGTTTTATCGTAGAAAGCGGGTATTGAAGCAGTAGGCTTTTACTATCAACGTGAAACGTTACAATTCGCAGACGAAGTAGAAAACAAGGGGGATTTCGAGTACAGTCATTGTGACAGCACTGTTCTTTACCATTCTTCTTTCCTTTTATTAAATTTATTTGTTAGGCTTTTCTTTTACGTTTTAATTTATATATGTGGATTTGCATTTCTCACGACACCGGTTTCACATCGAAAGTTGGCTGCAATGGGTCCGCAACAATTTCCATGCCATACACTTTAATAGAATGTTGTTCGTCCACCTGTTGATGTTTCCTTCCAACTTGTATTCATTAATTCATTAACCTTCATCTAGCTTCAGCTCGCCAAGAACACAAACCTTCAACAAATTCATGCAGTCCTCCTGTCCTTTTGTGACAGAATGGGGCAACCCCTCTCGTTCTCTGTTTCACTACGGAAGTATCAGTTCCATAGTTGTACTGATTTTTATTGTGTGCTTTCAATTATCGCACTTTCTTTTTTTCTCTGCATTGTGTAGCAGATATTAAGTATTTTCCTTCTTACACTCCTCTCAGGGATACGTTATTACTTCTGTTTGTCTCCCGTCCATTCGCTAAGCTTTGCAAGGAGCAGCAGAAATAATATTAACGACAGGCAGGTTGGTAAAATTCCATTGTACTAATTCTTGGCCTCGACAGATTCATCATCATCTCAACCCGTAACCCGTCATGGGTCTTAGGGGTGCCATGGTGGAAGCATCAGCAGTCAGGGTCCTCCACTGCTCTCCATTCCCAGCAATGCGTACAAGTGTGGAAAAACCGTGCTCTGTCCATTCTTTGATGTTATTAGCCCAGGATTTTCTTTGTCTTCCTCTTCTCCGTTTACCTTCGACTTTTCTCTGGAGGATCGTTTTCGAAAGGGAGTCATGACGAGTTAATTTTCCAAACCAGACAAGCTTTCGACGTTTCACTACTGACAAAAGTGGTTCTTGGTGGCCTGCATACGTGTTTATTTTCTCTCTAACATAGACATTTGTTTGTTTTGTGCTCTTTATAGCAAATGTGCAAAATTCTTCTATAACATTTATACTCGAAAGCCTGAATCCTTCGCTCTATATCTGCAGTGAGTGTCCCGCCCTCACACCCATACAAGAGAATAGATAATACAAGTGATTTGTATAATTTGATCTTCACAGGAAAACTGATGTTACTTTTCCAGATCACATTCAGCCTTGTCATGGCAGCTGAGGCCATCTCAAGTCTTGTCTTGATTTCTTTACTTGATCTTCCATCACTACATATAGTGGACCCCAGATATTTAAAGGTGTTAACTTCTTCTAACGTTTGCCCATTTAACGTAATGTTGGTCGGAACATGTTTATCATGGCTATTCACCAATATCTTGCTTTTTTCTATATTAATTTCTATCCCATACGTTCTTGTTACTTTCTCCAATCTAGAGGTTAGGTCTTGAAGTTCTGATTCTGTTCCAGCTATAAGATCGATATCATCAGCAAAACGTAGATTGCAAAGAGGTCGGCCTCCAATCGATATGGTTATTTTATAATCGTAGAGAGCCTCCTGCATAATATGTTCTAGATATATATTAAAGAGCACTGGAGACAGGATACATCCCTGACGAACTCCTACAGATGTTTTGAAAAATTCTCCAATGTCATTGCTTGCAAAAACAGCACTGCTTGCGTCCTTCAATGATATCTATGATGTTGGTATCAAAATTGAATTTTCTCATTATTTGCCACAAGCATTCATGCCAGACTCGATCGAAGTCTTTTGTGAAATCGACGAAGTTATGGTATAAATCGCGTTGATGCTGGAGATGTTTCTCGATCAGTAATCTAATATTGAAGATTTATTCTGAGGTGCTTCTTTTTGGTCTAAAGCCAGCCTGTTCCTCGGACAAGATTTCTTCTGATTTCAGTTTTATTCTGTTCAAAAGTATCCTTAGCATCACTTTACTTGGATGACTAATAAGGCTAATTGTTCTGTAATTCTTGCACATTTTTAGATTTCCTTTCTTTGGAAGCGATATTACTAATGACTGCGTCCACTCTTTTGGCTATTTCTTTTTTCTCCATATCGTCTGGCAAATTGTTGTCATGATTTTTACAATATCTGGTCCTCCATATTTCAAGAGCTCTGCTGGGATATTATCCACACCCGGTGACTTCCCTCCTTTCATCGAACATATAGTCTCTTCCACTTCTTCCCGTAATATTGCTGCATTTCCGAGTACCCTGTTTTCACACTTAATGTTGTTTAATATGCTATAGTCAGAGTCGAGTTTACAGTTATATAATTCTTTACAATATTCTGTCCACCTTCTCATTACAGCTGTTTTTTCATTAAGCAGAGCTCCATTGCTATTTTCTATGACAGTTACCCTGGGCTGTTGGGGTTTTGATAGTCTTCTTAATGTGTCGAAAGATGCCTTTCTGTTACCTTTTATTAGCCCCGTATTAATGGACTCACATTGATCAGCTACCCATTTTACTTTGGCCTGTTTCATTTTCTTTCTAATATTTTTATTCACCACACTGTATTGCCATGTTGCTTCAGGAACCTCATTCTTAACCTTTTTCATTTCCCGCCATGTATCACACAACTTCAGAATGTCATCTGTAACCCATGGTCTGTCGACAGATTCTTCTTCTTCTTCTTCTTCCGTCCTTAGCCAAAGACCGACCAAGCAGTCAGAGGTCATCACGCCTTGTGGCGTCTTAAGGGCAACAGCAGATTGATTTTCTCTGTTGTAGTTTCCCATCACGCATAGCGGCGTCTTTAGGGCAACAACAGATAGATCCATCTGCCGTTGTTTCCGTAATCGGTGTGACAAGCCAACGGGTGATCAGCCCATTGGGCTGTCGACAGATTAGCCTCACGAAAATGCCAGCGTATTTGCTAATCGCTGATATAGGCCAGAATACGGGACAGATCACGAGATTTCCTGTCTCCGAATAGATTACTTTCTGATAAAGTAATAATTTGTTACATCTGAAACACAGGATGTTTTCATACCATATATGTAAGAGTTGACCTCTACATCATGTTCAAAATTTTCCCATGTCGAAATATTTTGAATGTCCCCACGGGACGAGCATGTTTGAAAACGATTGGCTTTTTACTTAGTAGCATAACAAACAGATCTGGGGGTAGGACAGACATATAACCTGACACGTTTTAGTGTTTTTTCACTGTGAAAATTTGCTGTGAGATCTATGCTTGCCAAGTTGACACCAGACTTTGCCAGAGTTAGAATTCAGAAATTCCATTTTATCAGGCCGGACCTTTTCTTGGAGAATCTTGACGGACTTACAAAAACAGCCCAGGAAATCTCTATCATTTTAATAAGGAAACTGAAAACTCACGGAGTCATAGAAGGAATTATCTTATTAAAGAAACGACACCCTAGACGCGTGTAAGAGGCCGATTCAAGTCTGGTTTATTCATTCTTTGATTATCTTAACCCAGCGACTGACTGTACTCCTGTCGACTGGAAAACTTCCATACACATTATATAGACGCTTGTGAATGTTCACAACAGTTTCCTTCTCTGCAACGAGAAATTCTATCACAATTCGCTGCTTATAACGCAAGTTGCTAACACGCTCCATTTCAACGGTTTAGGGCAGCCGTATTATTTGGCCGGTTGCGGTGCAATTTGGTGCACACAACTGGCACATGCCATATTTGAAGTATGCAAAATGTCATGCTTCTATCTGCATTATTAGCTGAGAAAAACGATGTGGTGCATTACTTTCTGAACGCCCCTCGTATATATATATATATATATATATATATATATATATATATATATATATATATATATATATATATATATATATATATCAGATCAATTTACTGCTGTGGGTGCATATTGGTAAATGATCGAGGACCATTCCCATGACGTTGCCAAATGACTGTATTTTCTATTTCTCTATATATACTGAAGCACATTAAAAACGCACCACCTGTATAATCCAGGAACAGAGTGTGAAATGTAAATATAAGTGTTTACAAGTTTACATATTTGGAATCTTTATTCATTTTTCTATGAATCCGTGCTGGATATTAATTTGTACATTTGATTGTTATGAAATTCATTGCATTCTGTGCAGGCAAGGGAGAAAACCAAAAATGTAACCAATACAAAAATTCATTCACACTATCCTCAGTATCTGGTATGTCCACCGTGTGCTTGCAAACAACCTTGGCAGCGGCTCCGCATGGAACGGACAAGTCTCTGAAGGAAATTCCGGGGAATCAAGTCCCATTCACGTGTAAGAGCAGCTTCGAGCTGTTGCAGATTAGCTGGAGAACCTTGCCTGTAGACTCTGCGTCCAAGCTCGTCCCACAGATGTTCTATAGGAGACATGTCTGGTGATAGGGCAGGCCAATCAATCGTCACAATGTTCTACTGCTGTAGATATTGCTGCGTAATGCATGCGGTGTGCGCACGTGCGTTATCCTGCTGGAGAAGCTGCAAGTCTGGATAATTAGTGAACGAAGGAGCAACCAATGCATCCAGAACCTCATCTCGATATGTCACAGCATTAACATTTCCACGGAAGACGTGAAGAGGCAAGCGATGGTGAAAACTGAATCCTCCACAAATGTGAATACTGCCACCTCCAAATCGGTTGTGCTGACGAACACAGCAATCTGCAAAGCGCTCTCCACACCGTCGCCAAATCCGCATACGTCCGTCAGCAAAGGATATGTTGAATCTGCTCTCGTCTGTGAATAGGACAGCATTCCACTGCAGTCTAGTCCATCTGACATGTTGCTCTGCCCATTGCAGGCGCTGCTGACGATGTCTGTGAGTCAAGTTTGGCCCAACATAAGGTCGTCTTGCAGTAAGGCCTGTATGTCTGAGTCGTCGTATGACTGTCATTCAAGAGACTTGCCCACGTCTACCCACTATTGCTCTTGCTGTTTGACTTGCCGGGAGAGAACGATTCCTTAGGTGACTCGGCACAATATGACGATCATGCGCAGGGGTAGTAACTCGTGGTTGGCCACTCCGAAGTCTATCCCGGGCACTGCCAGTGGTTCCGTAACGTTCATTGAGACGTACAATGTGCTGTGGGGGCAATTAATCTTTCTGGCAATGGCCCGCGAGCTCATTCCGGTCTCCAACATACCAATGGCTCGTTGGCGGTCGTTTTCAGATAGTCGTGGCATTTCAAGCACATGTACTGGGTGTTTTGTCTCAACGGCCTTTTTATACCGAGTATACTGCCACAACGTGTACACATTTTCAGGGTCATAGCTGTTGGGAATCGTGTTGCCCGTGTAACTTTCATTGTTTTCATGTAGTCTGTACACAAACCCGTGGGTTGAATCATGCACTTTCCATTCCAGCAGCCATTCGCTCTCTACCTCATGACAAACACGGGGAAAATCCATTCCCACACGTTTTTTTCCAGCTTCTCGGCATCAGTATATATAATAGTGGTGCGTTTTTAATGTGCTTCAGTATATGTTAAGTTAGTTGCTTATCCTTTACAGGACGTGGCAATCAACCCCAGCTTTTATTGGCTGTTTGTGATTTTTCTAGGCAATTTTTTCATTCAGTAGTTTGCCATTGCTTTCTGAACGGTACGGCGCTTATACCATTGTTAAAAATCCACACAAAGCGATCTGCTACCAAACCGCCTGCAGCAGGTTTCGAACCTGGTGTATCTGGATTATGAAACTGCGTTCATATGCATTAGGCCACAGACGCCGACTCAGTATATATTACCTTGTGAATATTAATATGTGAAAATCGCTAGTGGATGTACCAGGTTTTTGAGGCTGGCAACCTCAGCGTATAGAATGATGATTTCATGAACCACCACTGCCAAGGGCTGGTGATTGCTTTGTTGCTAGTTTTGAAAAGAGAACTAAAAGCTTAAAGTAGTCCGAGGTTCCATATGGTGCATGGAGGGAAAAATGAAAGAAATGATGTACATTCTAATTATAATACTTACAGTTTCAAACCAGTGTAAATGTCGATGTTAACATATGCACTTTAAAATCAATGGAAGTTTCAAACTTTTCAAATCAGTGTAAACATAAATGAAAACATATTCAATTTATATTGTGAACACTTTTCAATCAGTGGAAATGTAAATGTAAACATATTCTATCTGAGCTATTAACCTTTTCATTTAAATGTAATGTAAAGCTAAAGCTATTCAATTTAAATGTAAAAGAAAGTTTTATCCCGAGGGACTAAATTTAATTTTCATCGAGGGTAAATTCTGAGATAAATGAGATGGTAGAATAGAAGAAAGGGGACACATAACTATGTGTCGGAAAACGCAATACTCAGGAGGGCGTTTCATTTCTATTCTTTATCATAGTTATTGCTGGTACCAGCAGAAAGTACTATCTCTGGAACAAGAAGGGAACAGTGGCCTAAGCTTTAAGACGAGGGACCAACTTTGCAGACTCTTCTTGACATTTCTGGGAAACGAGCTATACCCGACAACCTTGACCAGTGACGAGCGTGAGCAGTGTAAAAGGAACCCATCAGCAGGAGCAGAAACTTCTATTGGCAGCTAAGTGCAAAATATGCGCTGCTAAAGTGAACTTTCTTGCATCGAATCTACTATCAATTTTTTTTTCTTAGCCAGCGGCACTTGGGCTTTCAACCCTTTGGCCCAATGACATGTCATTGCGAGGCTGGGGTGGGTGTGGGCTGTCCTTCCAAACCGGTCAGGAGCTTCACTCCTTCCCATCCACATAGGGTTTATCAGGAGCCGTTCAGGTTATTCAGTCAAAATCCCGGTCGATGACACTACTTCAAATGCGCACGCCCGGGCTTGAACCTTGAACACCTGATCGCCAGCCCAATGTGGTAACCATTACACAAGCGCGTCTCCCACTCAACTATCAATCAATGATTAAACTTTTCTTCTAAACTGTTCAATTATTTTCAAACTGTTCAAACTTAAGGGATTATTAAATTTTGTTATTTGTAATTTTACAAATTTTACTTCGATTTAATCCTTTTAAATGTACGGCATGTTTGTCTCAGGCTTTTTATTTTTTCATTTTTTTTTTGCTCTACATGTTTCAGTAACTGCCTTTACATTTGAATAGAAGATTCTCATTGTTATGTTGGGCTGGATGTCTTTTGATTTCCATATGTTTCCTAATGCAATGAAAGCTTCTCTTGCCTTATGATTCCTTATTTTAATATCACTGTCTGTCCCTCTATCTCTGTCTATATAGCTGTCAAGATATTTGTATGATTCTACATCTTGTATAGGCGTTTCTTCAAGTGCAATCTTGTTATCCTTTCTTGCATTTATTCTCATTATCTTTGTTTTTTTTTTATATTTATTTTTCCTTGTGAATTTCACACCCAATTGATGTGACCTCTCAACAAGTATTTTCATTTTGCCTTGCATCTGGTTATGGTTATGGGACAGAAGAGCCAGGCCATCTGCTAAATCTAGATCGCTGTAACGATAATTTTTATGTCCTTTTACATCAAGTTCGTTATCTCCTGCATTATCACTTTATTTCTTCATTTTCCGTATTCATCGTCCTATTATTTGACATATTTCATGCACCTACATTATTTTTGCTCTTACTACTCCCAGACTTGTTTACTTTTCGCCAGGTGAATCGTAATAATACCAGGCTAATTAGACAGGTCAGCGGATAATACGTTTATCACCTAAGTAGTCTAGCCACCTTTGATAAAGTCGATCTATATTGACACAAGTTGGTAGCGCACGATTGATGGAAAGAAAGCCAGGTTGGCTTTCTAAGAAATCCGTCTGAGGGATGTACGCAAACACAGGTGATAAGACGTAATCGTTTCCGCTGGTCCACCTTTGTATCAATATAACCAATAATCTGTCTGAGGAGACAATATTGTGAGAAAGTAGCTAGACAGGAAATAAATTCACAGATTTATTTGTGAGTTTGCATAAAGATGCAATCGGAAGTATTACTGTCTTATTAGAATTCTATGGTGTAGGTTGGCAGACGTGAAACTAGGAATGCAGAAGGCAGAGATCGTCTGCAGTGTCTTCTACCTTTGTGTGTCATGGCGAGTGGACGCATGTGTTTGAGCTCCTGAAAAATACATAATTATTATACATCCCTATGTTGTTCCATCACTAGTACATCAAGATCTTCTGTGAGGTGTATCTAGCTATCTTCGTTTAAAGGGAGTATGGATTCTCAATGTCGAGTGTGACAGATATAATAAAAATGTGGAAATTGAAAAGGACAGTGTTCCAGACATGAACTGACTGCCTAGTGTTATATCGACGACTGCATATTTTATGCCATTTGGTATATTGGCTTTAACTATACTGAATTTGGAGCAGCGTGAATTGTTAATAAAAAGTGTGTATATCGTCCATTTCGTCCTTTGTGGCTTAATTGCGTCAAATCGATATAGCTTGTTGCGGTGTCTACTTGTTCTACCCTAGAAGTGATCTTGGCCACAGTAACCATCCTGTTACTCAATACTGACATTCACAATATAAAAGACACGCAACAGTGAAGAACATTTATAAGCATGTAGACATTAAAAGATAATTCGATTTTTTGCTCTAATTTTGCACGATTTAAAGAATAAATTGCAGATTAAATGAAAGCATGCATGCGGCGAAAAGAAATTATTCCTTAAATTTAAAAAAACCCACATAATTATCATTATGGTTTGAATCCACTTATTGACTTACCCATCTAATCGCATTGTTATTTTTTATAATGTCAGGACTGTTTTGTTTATTTGTTTGTGACGGTTTCTTATTTGAAAATTAATATAAAAATTAGTGTCCCTTTGTAGCCTTGAACCACCAACTAAAAATCCGAGCGCGATAACCTTCGTACTACTGTGGCAGACGCGAATCAGAGTTCGCCAATTGTATATAGCCATTATAAATCAGTACAAAAGACAATGTAGTATATCCATAAAACATTCACCATCACACAGAAGCAAAAACACAAGCAAGAAGTATGAGAAAAAGTAAAATGAAATGTGTTGTCGGGTTTGCAAGAGAGGATGAAGGAGTTGCCGCCAAATGAAAAGATGGGGATCTATACATCAGTCCAAGGAAGCCATAACGGAAATATAAGCAATCAAATAGTTTTATCAAGAACCAAAATGTTCAGTAACATAAAAGACCAGAGGAAGAGATGGACATGATATTTTGAGGAATTCATAAATAAACCAGCTCTACAATATACCACAAACATTCAGCCAGCAGAAAATGAGTTACCATTCTGAATAAACCAAATAAGGAAGAAATAAAGAAAGCTATACAGCTTCCAGTAGATGAAAAATCAGCTGGCCCAGATGGCGTTGCAGCAAAAGCTATCAAATCAGTCATTGGAATACTACAAAGATATTTTTAAAAACTACTTGTAAAGTCTGGAAAACAGAATAAACATCAGCTGACTAACTATACTAGTATAATAGCCCGTCATAAAACGGGAATTAAATTGAAAAGCACCAATACCTAACGGTAATTTTACTTATTCAAAAGTAATTTTTTTAAACCACTGTGCATCACCACAGTACACGAACTACGTTTCAGCAGCGAGGATCCCAATGTGTGTATACGGGATCACACATTCTATAAATATATTTTTGTGCACAGCGTCATTTGCGAACTTTTCTTTGTCGAGTGTTACTATTTTCGGGAGGGCACATATAAGGGAAACAATACAATTAATGTCTAACTTTCAACCACAGTTGCATCCCTTAGCGTTAGTGACAGAAAAAGCTGGGATTTTATTTATATTGATTCCAGTAGGTCTTTGAGGTGAATAAGAAAGAATATGATTACTGCTCCCTCAGTCATATCGTATGAGGCAACAAATATGAGGCTGCGTTTGTGGCTGTCAACATTATCATGTAAAAAATTGCTACCCAAATACTGCTGCAGGGGAGATGACTGCTTTGGTGCTGGCTTCCTGCTTGAGAACCAAATGTAGTGGCAGTTCCATGCTCGTTATGGACAAAAACTGAAAACAATGTCGATGACCTGTCGCTCACAGAATCTAGGCGTCTGCTTACATCTGTCTTATGTAGTTACACGGTATATTACTTGACACGGTCGTTTTAATTCATTCTGTTATACGTGTACAGATCATGCTAGTGTCTTCACGGAAAGTGTCTATTAAAAAAAAGTAAAAAATGTAAAGCTATGAGAACATAGGAAAAGTCTATTTATATCCCACGTTTATTTTTAAAGTACGCACTTCACAAAAGTGTGATAGAATTAAAACAGGTAAACTTTTCCATTCTTTCTTTTTATGGGAAATCAGCATTGGTTTTAACCATTTTTGACGCAGTTGTACAAGTGTATCACTGTCGGCATTACTAAACAACAAATAATGTAGTTTAACACTAATTAAAAATTTTTTTATCCCATTTTGAACACTGGCAGAGTGGTAGGAGCGTTAACTTTTCATGGTAAAGGAACCGATTTCGAAACCTAGTAGCATCACGCTGCAGACTACCCAACTGTAAGAATACGTACCTGACTCTGCTATTGAGTAAGTGAAGGTTAAGGCAGTGAAGAAAATAGCTGGTGACTCCACCTCATAAAGCTTAAACCTGGTGTAAGTGAAGTCTCACCTCACTCCCTTACGCTTACTTTTATACTTTGATGCACTTTAGGCCTACTACATTCAGAATCATCTGTGTGCATGTAATGTAAGTATTGTTCCATTATCAGACCACAAGCTATTTTACATTTGCACCTCGACCAATGCATAATATAACTGACGGACTTTGTGTCTCAACTAAATAGGGCACCAAAGCGATGAAGAATTCCTATAAACACGTTGTTCCCAAAGCGAATATATACCAGCGCATGTATCCAAATTAGATTTCATATAATAGTTTGATCTGTTATTTCGTGGCATGCTTTTTCTGTTGTTAATATTTTAATGAATCTTCACTCTTAGTAATGAATAAAAATTGCATTTTCGGAACCCCCCGCTTAGCGCTGTTAATTCGTTCCTGAAAACTCGAGCGCCGGAAAAAGCACATTTAATGTAAAATTATTTCCCATAAGACAATAAAAAAAAAAAAAACTAATTAATTCGTTCCCAAGGTCCAGAAAGCTGAATTATAATTTCGTTAAGCAGAAGACTGTGGGGGGGGGGGGGGGGGGGGGGGGGGTGGTTGTGGGGGGGGGGGAGGGGGAGAGAGACTTTAAAAAAAATCGAACTTGCTTCGCTCTGCCACCTGTTTCTCTTTAAGAAGCGCCTTGTAGCAATTAAAATCTTGTTATAGGTTGCGGATTACCATAGAACTACAGTCTGTTTTGCAGTCATGGATCATTATGCTAGGAATGACAATATTTATTCGCTATCCAACTACCCTGAGTGAACTTGAAAGTTATATTCCTGCCTCCTACGGAATTTTGTGAACAGCGTAAGATCGAAATTTTTAAGCGTATAACGGGCATATAGCATACAATAGAAATAAAAAAAGCGCTAATCGAACAACGTAAGAGATTGCTGTATTTATTTTCTGTATAAACATCACTGCACACACAGTTAATGAAATAATATATACATAATATCAGATTTTCAGATTTTTTTTTTTCACCTGCAGCCCGATTTACCTGTTTATTTAAAACATTATACGTTATCAGTGTTAGATTGAATTCACCGTTCAAATTGTAGCTTTAATTAAAACAATGATTACATCTACAGCTTCATCATCGTAAGTAGAGTTAAGAATTCGCCTGTTTAATTAAACAGACAAAAATAAAGTTAATAACAGGCAGACACAAAAGAAAATTAATTAATTATTAAACAGTTCCACTGAAAAAATATAAGCAAATAATTACATAACTAGCTAAAGTAATAAGACAAAACCAACATCAGATATTAGGTGTAGGGCCTAACAAGGAAACAGTAAATACGCTTATTTGATTTATATCTTCATGCCTTGCATTCGTAATGCAAACAACACACGCAAGAAGTTAGAAATACCTGTTTGCAAAGTTAACTTCAGAATTTAAATTCAATTTTAAAGTCATTCATCCCAATACTAAGTTCCGGAAATATAATAATCCTTGCAAGCGGCTATTAACATAATCCTATAATCCAATTTCACTGTATTCTTTTCTTATTTGAGTCTCAGGTTTTATAGATGCCCTGGCTACAATTCTAGGAATGCGACTTTTTTGGTGTGTAAATTGTCTCAGAAGTTTACAATGACAAGAATGTCCTATCGTTAAAAACAAACCAGTCTCATATCCTCTCGACCTTCATTTTTTTGTGGTTCTACATTTTTAATGAGGTACTGAACACACAATTTCAAGTAGTTAATCACATTCTCAGATTCCTCAAGCATTAAAAAATAAAAAGTAACATTGCATGTGAATGAAGTCAGCCGTTAAGTAGCCGTAACTGGTTAAGTTGTAAAATATGTACAGACTAACAGCCATTAAAAGAAAAGATATTCTTTATCTGGAGGTAAATTGTAAACGAAAGCAGACTTATGAATAGAGTTCGCAATAAAACCACATTCCAGACAGACGCTTGAAACTCTATATGATTTTAAGTATCGTCGCCAAAGACAGTTGAAACTAATGCAAACTTACCAACTTAGAAAATAATTGTTAGGTACCCGTGTTCTTGCAGACGCTTTGCTTCGGATTCAGTTTTTTTAGACCAGCAATCACACTGCTTTATATATGTATAAAGAGAAATGTCCCCCCTTCCCCCCCCCCCCCTTTTACTTGTTTTATCTACCACCCTGTACACCCACATGAATTTATCTCCCTACAACTTTTCTGCCCTCACTCCCTCACACACATACATAAACTCATTAGCAACAGTGGTAGACCACAATCGCGCGCCAATTTCTAGAACAGAGTGCTCAATTTTTAAATTGACGAGGCGTTTCCGCATAGATCTAAATTGTTCTGATCTGTCAGTTAGAGTGAGAGATTTCAGGTTAAAACATATAATAGGCACAATGCCATAGATCCGTACAATGCAGTGTATAGAAGAACATCGGGGAGTGCTAAAGGAGTCAGTATATCAGGCATATAGAAAACTCCTTGCAGCCATGAAAAAATAAAACTACGAAAAAGAAATTAATGACAGACGACGCACCTGCTTGATCTGTCTAATGTTGCCGTGTAATCAAAATTTTACCTTTAAAACAAAGGTCAAGGAGTATTATAGAACGGTAATGTACAGTCTTAAGGTCTTTTGTCCTGTGTAATCTGGCTGTACTGTTAACATAAAAACTGCAGAAGTGATTGCGTCTATAACTAATCTGGGTCGTCCTTAGGTACATATACGAGTTACGCGGAGAGTTCGCGCTAGACCTCTGTCCAAGAAGCACTATTTTTGTGGTGGCTAGCTGGCAGAGAAGATAATAACGATTCGCTCCCGTGGCTATGTGGTGGTGTCGTTCGGAAGGTCATGAGTTCGATTTCCGATAAGCCCATCACTTCTGTTGTTTTTCTGTTGTCTAATCTTCTTTATTTTTAACGAGTGTAACGGATTGCCTCCACTTAGCTCTGCAGTAGTGGTCCACCAGTGGCCAACAAGAGTATCTAATTTGGGTCTTCAAAGGTGTCTACCTTCCCACAAGATTACTCTTGGCAGAGTTATAGATAGAAGGACAATAAATCTTCTATCTCAAGGGAGTGTCCACAAGATGTTTTCAGAATATATATATATTAAAGAGTCTTGCTCATACGTTTGCTTTCATACCTATAATAACTGAATCAACAATGATTGTTTAGTTTTAAAATAACATGTAACAGATTTAATAATCAATTAGTCTTAACAGGTTAAAATAGCGATGGAATGAGGGAGAATTTTAGATGTAAATAAAATTGTCTACACCGAGACTTGGTTTGAGGATTGATAAAAACAATTGTCCTTTTGCTGGTTCCTTTTACAAGAATTTAGCTGGTATAAGTGAGTCCTGCAGCCGTGGTTTCGTCAATTCTTCTGTGATGAGGGCCCTTCTCCACACAACTCGTCCAAAGTAGGCGGTTAGTGTTGATTCCCTGCTTTTAACTCATAACTAGTGACGTCGAAACCTTAGTTTTGCAGCTTCGTACCATGAACAGTCTGATAGCTTCGTTCCTCGAACTTTAGACAAAATAAAAAGAACAAATGCCTCTGCTAAGTACATTTGTGGGCTGTAAATTAACAAGCGCACTGGCTCGATGCCCACCCACCAATGTTAGCCTCTCTGAATAATTAAATTCTTGAGTATACACAGCTTAAATCACGGAAGATGATTAGAAATCACCAATATTCTTCTGGGTATTAAACTGGGAAAATATGTGCTTGGACAGCGCGAATACATTGATTTGTGCCTGAACTACAATTATCAATTTACATATCCCACAAAATGATACGATGCACTTGATGCACTTGGGATGTAATCATCACTCACCACAGCTCAATTCTGAGTCTGGAGTCACATCTGCTGTCGGTTTTCTGTGCGACTAGCAAAAAACAATTACCAGCGCTTGCTGTAGTGCTGTGTGAATATACTATTTTCATTTGTTGAGGTTGCCAGCCTCATTTATAACCACTTAACAAGAAAAACATGTCAAATTCACATTTGTAAAATATAGGTTCACAACTTACCCCAAATGGGATCTACAATCTCCTGGCACAAATAGAATGGACACTGCAACTTAGGTTAGATGCTTTCGAATCACTTGGTCTGGACAATTTTAGTATTCCTCTTATGACGGGTGATTTGATTCCTTAGGTCTCCAGTCTTTGTATTTTAAAATGCGGGTTTACTTTTAAGTTTCAAAGTTGCCCAAATGCTCTGTCCTTGTCCTTTAAGTTTCCAGTCTTTGTATTTAAAATTGCGGGTTTACTTTTAAGTTTCAAAGTTGCCCAAATACTTCGATCTGTCACTTATAATTTTGGAATCCTTTGTCCGATCCTTCTCTCTGGCTCCGTTGAATCGCTAGCTTGACGTGGCGATGCAGTCTGATCTGTGACTCCGATTTCGCTAGATTATATTTCCATTTCTCAGGTCAAGTCTCAAATTGTACTTTTAGACCAACTTGCCTATGAAAATTGAAGTCTTTTCCGGTTCTCAAATCAAGCCAATGGTAAGCTCTTTAGAACTATATGGGTCTGGGTGTTAAATCATAATATCCCCCGCGTGTTTTAAAATATCAAATTTTTAAAATCCAACGCGCGACCTCCATCTTATAAGGCAGTAATACTTCCATTGTATCTTTATGCAAGCTCACACAAAAATATGTGAACTTATTTCCTGTCTAGATGCTTTCTGCCCATATTGTGTCCCCAGACAGATTATCGGTAATAATTACACAGAGATGGTCTAGCGGAAGCATACGTATTATCACCCGTGTTCCCGTACATCGCCCAGACGGATCTTTCAGACAATATGGCTTTCTTTTCATCGATCGTGCGCTACCACCTTGCGTCAATAAAGATCGACTCTATCAAAAGTGCTAGACAACTTACGTGATAAAAGTATTATCCGCTGACCTGTCTAATTAGCCTACGACGATTCACTGGGAGCTTCTCAGAGAAAAATGTAAGGGCATAAAATATGTCAAAGAATAGGACGATGAATGCGGAACATGACGAAATTAAGTGATAATGCAGGAGATAACGAACGTGATGTAAAAGGACATATACAAATATCGTTACAACGAGTGCCTGAAACATACCGTTGTGTATTGTTTATTTATTTATTAACAAGTGTTCTAATTATTAACATAAACGTTTATTTGTGTTTGTAATTTACACGGAATATTTAACATTAAGAGCAAAAAAATCAGTTGTACAAAGTGATGTTAATAATGACATGAAATGACACTTAACAGTACAACAAGAGATGAAGAAAAGAAGACGCTGGCGACGGCTAGGACACACATGGAAGAAACATGTTGATAACATTGCAAGGCAGTCCTTGTTCTTGAATCCTCGGGGTAACTGAAAAACACTTGTAGAAGAGAACAGAGAAAAGAAAGATGGGGAAGACATACAAAGATCATAAATTAACGGCACGGAGAAGGAGAATTTGGCATAAGTTTGTTTGAAGGCTTAAGCTCCTTAGGGGGCCGCCGCGGTAGCATAGTGGTTAGTGCACTGGCTTCCTAGCTCAGTGGCCTATGGTTCGATCCCCAGATGAGGTAGGATTTTTTTAGGCCGCAAACAGCTCCTGGGTCGACCCAGCCCCACATGGGTACCAGAGCAACTCTGGGAAGGTTAAGGCGGCCGGCGTGATGCTGACCACGTCACCCCTAGTGTGCCGATGGTCAAGAAAATATGGACCTAACACCATATTCCCAATATGCCTCAATGGGCGTGTAACGGGATCCTTTACATTTTTTTATATAGCTGATTGAAAATGGTGACCGTAAAAGAAAAGGTCTAATGGAAAATCGGACTGAATAATGTGTGGCGAAAGATGGCAGTTAAGCTGAATTTAAAAAAAAAAATAATTGAAATGTATTAAAATTCAATAAATAATGTTTGTATAAGCCGTTTACATGGTACTTCTGTCATGGGTACATCCAAAATCATTAACGTTCAAAGTTGCCTAAGGACTTCATAAATGCCCTGTATATGCATGTTCGTACTTGTGGTGCTTCTGCTAACGTTATTGCAATGGATAATATTCCTGTTCTACAGGGTGTTTATAAAGTCGCTGTGCAGTGAAATTTACGCCCGGGCGAGACTACGTCACCAGAAATGTGGTTTTTCAATTGGGGCTTGTTGTGTAAAGCTGCACACGGGATTGTGGAACACAGCATTGGAACACAGAATATCATGACGTAAATTTGCATCATTCGTGACGTAATTTCTAAAATATTTTTTCAAATTTACTGCACAGCGACTTTATAAACACCCTGTAATAAAGGATACATCAGACATGTGTGGCTTTCAGTGTTTTGAAGAATATATAGAAATAGAAGGAAATACATCGAACACACACCCAAAAAAAATGGAATGTTATCTCAAAAGTCAAGTGATTTCTACTGTATGAACTCTGAAACACAGTTAATACAACAAATAATAAACACAAATTTCATACCTTAATGACGACACGTGTTACTTAAAATAAACCAGAACTATTTATTATTATTCTATATTCTACTACAATCAGCTTGCGACAGTATTATGGCCTTTGTGTGTTGCTTGGTCTACACCTGTTTATAGGACCCAAATGGAGAGGATTGAGTCTATAACAGTCTAGGTTGTTCCCTGTCCTATACTCTATAACTGAGTGTAGTGTCGAGAGAGTGACTACTTCTGGTGCAGTACATTATTTCTTAAGTGCTTAGGTGGTCGTATGTTCTGTCACTGTTCCTTCTTGCAGCGAGGCGATGGTGCCGTTCGGAGCGTCCCTGGTTCGCTTACCCAAAGTGCCTATCAGTTCTTAAACTTTCCTGCTGTCCAATATACGAGCATATGGTTTGCCTTTATTTGTTTCTTTCTTACTTTATTTCGTTCCTTCGTTCGTTTTTCTTTC